>JAJPUD010034658.1:0-10719 GCA_023553655.1 Myrmecobius fasciatus | reverse complement strand
TTGTAGAAACAGAAGACAAAATCACCATTGAAAGAATTCACCGATCACCTACTGAAAGAGACCCCAAAATTAAAACCTCAAGTAATATCGTGGCTAAATATCAGGACTATCACACCAAGGAAAATATTTTGTTAGCAGCTAGAAAGAAACAATTCAAATACCGAGGATCTATAATTAGAATCACACACGATCTGTCAGCTTGCATATTGAAGGATCAAAGGGCCTGGAACCAGATATTCTGAAAGGCAAAGAAAGGAACTTAGATTATAGCCAAGAATAACCTATCCAGATAGAATGAGCATTATCCTCCAGGGAAGAAGATGGTAATTTAATGATATAGGTGAATTTCACCTATTTCACCAGATCTGAACAAAAATTTTGACCTCCAAACACAGAACTCAAGAGAAGCATAAAAAGGCAAAAAGGAAAGGACTCTTGAGAACTATATTTCTACTATGGGGATACTTAAAGATTGGGGATATAATTTGATATTACTTTGATAATAAGAAAAAGAAAACGAGAGGGGGAAAGGCTATCATACTGGGGAAAAGAGGGAAAAGGTGGTAAAATAAGGTTAAAAAAAAGAAGGTAAAAATAAGGTAAAATGTCATGAAGAGGCAAAGAAAATCTAATATAATTGAAGGGAAGTAAGGAGAGAGATGAGCATTGTGTAAATCTCACTCTCATCAGATTGGGCTCTAGAAGTGTATATCAGACACATTTCGTTTCATAGAGAAACTTGTCCTTCCTTATAGGGAAGTGGGAGGGAAAGGTTGAAAAGAAAGGGATAGACTACTAGAAGGGAAATTAGAAGAATCAGGGGAAAGAAGTAAAAAAGGAGAAGGGGCTCTAAAGGGGGGAGGATTGTTTGGGGGAGGGGGTCATCAAAAGCAAAATACTGAGGAGGGGGGAAGGGAGAAAGGGGAAAGGAAAAGGGAAAACATAACTTGGGTAAATAAGGCAGGAAATACAGAATTAGTTATTCTAACTGTGAATGTGAATGGGATGAACTCTACCATAAAGCGGAAGTGGATATCAGACTGGATTAAAAAACAGAATCCAACAATATGTTCTCTACATGAAACATATTGAAAGCATAGTGACACATACAATGTGAAGGTAAAAGGCTGGAGCAGAACCTATTATGCTTCAGGTGAACAAAATAAAAGCAGGGGTAGCAATCCTGATATTAGATCAAGTAAAAGCAAAGATAGATCTAATCAAAAGATATAAGGAAGGTAACTATATTTTATTAAAGGGTACCATAAATAATGTAGCAATATTAACACTAAACATATATGCACCAAGTGGTATAGCATCCAAATTCCTAGGGGAGAAATTAAGAGGGATGCAAGAAGAAATAGACAGCCAAACTATACTAGTGGGGGAATCAAACCACAAAATAAATAAGAGAGAAAGTAGGGAGGTAAACCAATTGTTAGAAAAGTTAGGTATGATAGATCTTTGGAGAAAACTGAATGGAGACAGTAAGGAGTTTACTTTTTTCTCAGCAGTTCATAGAACTTATACAAAAATTGACCATGTATTAGGGCATAAAAACCTCAAAATCAAATGCAGAAAGGCAGAAATAGAACACATCTTTTTCAGATCATGCTGCAATAAAAATCACATGCAATGTAAGGCCAGGAGAAAATAGACCAAAAGTTAATTGGAAATTAAATAATCTAATCCTGAAGAATGAAGGGGTGAAAGAGCAAATCATAGACACAATCAATAATTTCAGCCAGGAGAATGACAATAAGGAGACAACATACCAAAATTTGTGGGATACGGCCAAAGCGGTTATAAGGTGCAATTTTATATCTCTAGATGCTTACTTGCATAAGAGAGAAAGAAAAGATCAACGATTTGGGCTTATTACTAAAAAAGCTAGAAAAAGACCAAATTAAGAACCCTCAATTAAATACCAAATTGGAAATTCTAAAAATAAAAGGGAAAATTAATAAAATTGAAAATAAGAAAACTAATGAATTAATAAATAAAACTCAAGAGATGGTTTTATGAAAAAACCAACAAAATAGATAAGCCTTTAGTTAATTTGATAAAAAAAAAAAGGAAAGACGAAAATCAAATTGTTAGTCTCAAAAATGATAAGGGAGAACTTTTCTCCAATGAAGAAGAAATTAGAGTAATAATTAGGAGTTACTTTCCCCAACTTTATGCCAGTAACTTTGATAATCTAAATGAAATGGAGGAATATCTACAAAAATGTAGATTGCACAGGTTAACAGAAGAGGAAATAAATTATTTAAACAGCCCCATATTTGTTTTTTTTTATTTTTATTAATACTTTTTATTTGCAAAACATATGTATGGGTAATTCTTCAACATTAACTCTTATAAAGCTTTCTGTTACAAATTTCCCCCCCTACTCCCCTCCTCTCCCCTAGATGACAGGATATCCACTACATTTTAATTATGTTAAAATATTTGACGAAACAAATATATGTATACATATTTCCACACATCATTTTTGTGCAGGAAAAATCGTATCTACAAGAAAGAATAATCAGTTAAAGGAAATACAATGCAAACAAACATCAATAGAGAACATGAAAATGATATGTTGTGGTCCACATTTCACATCCCGCTCTCTGGGTGTATATGGCTTTCTTCACTGAACAATTGGAACAGGTTTGAAGCATTTCATTTTTGAAGAGCGCCATGTCCATCAGAATTGATCATCATATAGTATTGTTATTGCTGTGAACAATGATCTCCTGGTGCTGCTCACCTCACTCAGCATCAGTTCATGCAAGTCTCTCTAGGCCTCTCTAATGTCATCCTGCTGGTCGTTTCTCACAGAACAATAATATTCCATAACATTCATATACCATAATTTATTCAGCCACTCTCCAATTGATTGGCATCCATTCAGTTTCCAGTTTCCAGCCACTACAAAAAGAGCTGCCACAAACATTCTTGCAACATGTGGGGCCCTTTCCTTTTTTATGATTTCTTTGGGGTATAATCCCAATAGAAACACTGCTGGGTCAAAGGGTATGCACAGTTTGATAGCTTTTTGAGCATAGCTCCAAATTGCTCTCCAGAATGAACAGCCCCATATTTGAAAAAGAAAAAAAAAAAAACAGAACAAGCTATTAACCAACTCCTTAAGAAAAAATCTCCAGGGCCAGATGGATTTACATGTGAATTCTACCAAACATTCAAAGAACAATTAATTCCAATACTATACAAATTATTTGAAAAAATAGGGACAGAAGATATACTACCAAATTCCTTCTATGATATCGATATGTTGCTGATAGCTAAATCAGGTAGGATGAAAACAGAGAAAGAAAACCAGACCCATTTCCCTAATGAATATTGATGTAAAAATTTTAAATAAGATATTAGCAATGAGATTACAGAAAGTTATCCCCAGGATAATACACTATGACCAAGTAGAATTAATACCAGGGATACAGGATGGTTCAATATTAGGAAAACTGTCAGCATAATCAATTATATTAAAAACCAAACTAACAAAAACATATGAATATCTCAATAGATGCAGAAAAAGCTTTTCATAAAATCCAAAACCCTTTCCTATTAAAAACACTAGAGAATATAGGAATAAATGGGCTTTTCCTTAAAATGATTAGTAGCATCTACTTAAAACCATCAGCAAGCATTGTATGTAATGGAGACAAACCATTCCCAATAAGATCAGGAGTGAAACAAGGCTTTCCACTGTCAGCATTACTATTTAATATTGTATTAGAAATGTTAGCTTTGCATCATATGTAATGGAGACAAAACTAGAACCATTCCCAATAAGATCAGGATTGAAACAATGCTGCCCACTGTCCTCATTACTATTTAATAAGGTATTAGAAATGTTAGCTTTGGCAATAAGAGAAGAAAAAAGAGATAAAGGGAATTAGAGTAGGTAATGAAGAAACCAAATTATCACTCTTTGCAGATGACATGATGATATACTTAAAGAACCTTAGAGACAACTAAAAAACTACCAGAAACAATTGACAACTTTAGCAAAGTTGCAGGATTCAGAATAAATCCACATAAATCATCAGCATTTTTATATATTACCAACAAAGTTCAGCAGAAAGAGATACAAAAAGAAATTCCATTCAAAATAACTGTCGATAGTATAAAATATTTGGGAATCTATCTTCCAAGGAAAAATCAGAAACTATACAAACTAAACTACACTACACTTTCCACACAAATAAAATCTGACCTAGTCAATTGGAAAATCATTAAGTGCTCATGGGTAGGCCGAGCGAATATAATAAAAATGACAATACTACCCAAACTAATCTATTTAGTGCCATACCAATCAAACTACCAAGAAATTATTTTACAGATCTAGAATAAATAGTAGCAAAATTCATTTGGAAGAACAAAAGGTCAAGAATTTCAAGGGAATTAATGAAAAAAAAGGCAGATGAAGGTGGCTTTGCGGTACCAGATCTAAACCTATATTATAAAGCAGTGGTCATCAAAACCATTTGGTACTGGCTGAGAAATAGAGTAGTCAATCAATGGCATAGGATAGGAATAAATTTATATCTAAAGAAGATCTGGAACTCTTAATTGAACACCAGATAGATAATTTTGATTATACTAAGTTAAAAAGTTTCTATACAAACAAAACTAATGCAGACAAGATGAGGAGGGAAGCATCAAATTGGGAAATCATCTTTACATTTAATGGTTCTGATAAAGGCCTCATTTCTAAAATATATAGAGAATTGTCTCATATTTATAAGAATTCAAGCCACTCTTCAATAGATAAATGGTCAAGGGATATGAACAGACAATTTTCAGAGGATGAAATTAAAACCATTTCTTATCATATGAAAAGGTGCTCCAAATCACTAGATCAGAGAAATGCAAATTAAGACAACTCTGAGGTACCACTACACACCTGTCAGATTGGCTAAAATGACAGGAAAAGATAATGATGAATGTTGGAAGGGATGTGGGAAGACTGGGACACTGATGCATTGTTGGTGGAGCTGTGAACGGATCCAACCATTCTGGAGAGCAATTTGGAGCTATGCTCAAAAAGTTATCAAACTGTGCATACCCTTTGACCCAGAAGTGTTTCTATTGGGCCTATATCCCAAAGAGATCTTAGAGGAGGGAAAGGGACCCACATGTTCAAGAATGTTTTTGGTAGCTCTTTTTGTAATTGCTAGAAACTGGAAACTGAATGGATGCCCATCAATTGGAGAGTGGCTGAATAAATTATGGTATATGAATGTTATGGAATATTATTGTTCTGTAAGAAATGACCAACAAAATGATTTCAGAGAGGCCTGGAGAGACTTGCATGAACTGATGTTGAGTGAAACAAGCATAACCAGAAGATCAATATACACAGCAACAACAATATTACATGATGATCAATTCTGATGGACATGGCTCTCTTCAACAATTAAATGTCTCAAACCAGTTACAAACTGTTCAGTGAAGAAAGCCATATACACCCAGAGAGAGGGATATGAAATGTGAACCACAACATATCATTTCCATGGTCTCTATCGATGTTTGCTTGCATTGGGTTTCCTTTCTCAGATATTTTTTGTTCATGTAGATACGATTGTTCTTGCACAGCAAGATAAGTATGGAAATATGTATACTTATATTTGACTTGTCAAGTATTTTAATATAATTAACATGTAGTGGACTTCCTGCCATCTAGAGGAGGGGAGGGGACTAGGGGGAAAATTTGTAATGGAAAGCTTTGTAAGGATCAATGTTGAGGAACTACCCATACATATGTTATGAAAATAAAAAGCTTTAATTAAAAAAAATAGAACAGAGCAACTTCTGTGATGTAGGCATACCAAGCAGTATGATCCTCTGCCATTGTCTTCCATGTCATGAAATCAATTGCAGAGCTTTTCAGAGAGACCTTGAGTGTGTCCTTGTATTACTTCTGACCTTCAATTGCTTCGTGTAAGTTCTCTGTATAACAGATTTTTAGGCAAACATTGGGAATTCAAACAATGCGGTCAGCCAATGGTGTTGGCTCTCTGCAACAGAATTTGAATGATTGGCAATTTGGCTCGTGAAGGGATTTCAGTGTACATTATCTTGTCACATGGCCTTTAGAATTAAATTCAGACAATTTAAATGAAGCAATTCTGTTTTCTAGCATGCTGCTGGTATACTACCCAAGTTTCACAGGCATATAATAATGAGATCACCACAATGACTGTTTGGTAGGCAGTCTAATACTTCTCTCCCACATTTTTAGAGTCTCCCAAGCAATGAGCTAGCTCTGGTAAAATGTGTATCATCTTCATCATCTATGTTTACATCCCTAGAAAGTATACTCCTAAGGTCAGTGAACTTATCTGCAGCATTCAAAATGTCTTCTTTTAGTATAGCTGATGGTTTAGTGTATGATTGGTGTGGAAATAACTGGCATTTTCTTGGTATTAATTACTAGACCAAAATTAGAATAGAAGAGACCTGATCTATAATTTGTTATATCTTAGTTTTAGAGGCTGTGCTTACTGCACAATAATCTCAAACAAAAAGTTTGTACCAACTCTTTCTCTACTTTAGTCTTTTCAAGTTAAATAATTTCTCATCAGTGTGGTAGCTGCCCTTCATGCTCTTTTCATTCTCACTGGAGGCATTTGACAATATTGCTAAAAAAAAAATCATGCCAAGAAGCATGGAAGAAGGAACACAATCTTGTTTCACCATTGGTGCTTGGGAAAATGCAAAAGTCTGTACAAGTAAGCCATCATGAAAATGATATAGAATATTGATGGATTTTTCCAGGTTACCAAATTTTGCCAAAATTTCCTACAAGTTCTCACAACTGACAATATCACAGTCCTTCGTGAGAATACTATGTACAGACATCTGTTCTAATCCTGGCATTTTTCCTTGAGCTGTTGGGCAGCAAACATCACATCGACCACTCCTCATCTCTTTCTAAAGCTACACTGACTCTCAGATAGACGACCATCTTCTGAGTAAAGGATGACTATTTTTTGGGTAAAGGACTCTGGCAACAATCTTGCTGATGAAGGCTAAAAAAGAGCCCTCTCTGTGATTGTCACAAGATAAGGTATTTCCTTTGCCTTTATAGAAATGAACAATAGAAGCATTCTTGAATTCCTGCAGGATCCTGTTCTTGTTATGTAACCTGGAAAATTTCAGTGAGCTTTTTATATGATCAGCAGACCACCTGTCTGGTAAATCTTAGCTGGAGTAGAATCAGCACTAGGAATGGTATTACCAATGTGAAACTGAATTCCATCTGCTTTCTTACTAAGCCAAGAATGCTGCATCTCTCTAAGCCTTGCTTGCACTTTAGTTTTGATAATGTTAAACACTTCCTTCTTGGAGGTGGATGAACTATCTTGATTGTAAATCCTGTGGAGTTCTCATTTTTCATTTAGCAATTTCAGAATTTCCTCATCATTTTCATCTAACCAATCTTGATGTTTGTAAGTATTCTGGCCCATGAGAGTAAATGCAGTACTGTACATCAAATTATTGAACATTGCAGAGTCCTTTTTAGTTCCACTGTTGCCAACTTTATGTTAGCTCAGCTTTTCCTCCAAGTTACCAACAAACTGTCCCTGCTCAGAGAAGTGCACTAATCTGTTGACATTAAAGTCTTCTGGTAGTCCTCTTGCACAAGTGTTCAGTAGTAATTGTTACTGTAGCTACATCCAAATCTATTCCTCCCAAGGACTCCTTGCCGCATTTGTCACTCTGTGCCAGAATTATAAGTTTCAGCATGTTGATAATGAAGGTCTCCACATCGTCATAAAATTTTTCTTTGACTTCATCAGGGTTTATTATGGCCAAATCATATGCATTGATAATGGTGGTGTGGCACTTTACTGCAAGTGGCAATCACATTGTCATGAGCCTGTCATTTGCTCCTTTTGGTAGGCATATAAGCTTGTTGACTAGATTAGTTCTGATTATAAAACCTACACCTGCTTCATGATGCTCCCCTACATTGTAGCCACTCCAGAAAAAACACATATCCTGCTCTGACATAGGTAAAGTGGCATTCATTTGCCAGTCTGATTTTACTCAGGGTTGTTATTGGCTATGATATCTGTTGACTTCTTTCACAATGAAAACTGTCTTTCAGGTTTACTGGAGATAATGATGAATGGATTCATCTTCGCAAAAGATTTTGTACATTATCTTGTCTTTCTACCACAGAGTGAGATTTCCTCCTGGCATGAATGAACCAGCCAAACTTTAGAGTACCTTTTCTAGCTCCTTCATCATGCCGGGAAGCAAACAGTGCAGTCCTTTAAAATGGCTCCTCAGATACCCAGGAGACTGCCAAATCCCAAAGCTGCTTCATTCCAGTGAGAAGATGACCTTATGGCCATCTGTGTGCAGAGTTGTGACTACAGTTCCTACTGTATCTGCGCCTGCTGTTTCAACACTTGCCACAGGACTTTGAAATAGGTAAAAATTGTATAGGTGATGCCTTTTAACTTGAGCATGAACTGGACTTAAGTGAGACAGAGTTTTATAAAGCTGCCTGCCTCACTCTTACTTCTAGAGCCATCAAAGTCTATTGGCAAGACAAAAGTTAATATGATGGCAAGGAAAAACCTTGGTGTTTTTAGTGTCAGTTTGAGCCACCTTCATAGCTGCAACAACAATTTTTCCCTATCCTCCTATTCTGCTAGAGGATGTTTTCATATCCTTGGGGCAGGCACCTCTTTAACTAACTGAAAGATGTGAGACCTTTCAGTTATCCTCAACCTGGTTTGGTGCATCTGCTGAAATGGTTTACCATGTGACTACTGCACATGATTGAGACTTGGATGAATCATTGGACATTAAAGGTGGAAAGCAACCCTGAAAAGAGCTTATTAGCCCTCATACCAGAGGTGATAGTCTTCCTTGAACATATTCTATCTACATCCTGGATGAAGGATAATGGAAAAAGGATAAAAGAACATATAGATTATTCTTCCAAAGGAATTTTAATGCTACGGAAACTTGTTAATAGGACCCATTTCAAAGTGATACATTAATACATGAACTGCTATATATTTCTTTTAAGTTAGATCAATTGACAAATTGAACTAAATGTTTCAGCTAAATGTTATGCCATTTATTTTTTAGTTTTATGTGGTTTTTTCTCTACCCAAGCAAATTTTAAGTTCTTTGAAGGTAAAGGGATCACTTATAAGATCAATGCACTTAAAATAGAAGAGAATTTGGGGGGGCGGAGCCAAGAGGGGGCGGAGCCAAGATGGCGAACTGCAGACAGCATTCTCTGTGAGCTCCACAGACCTTCCCTCAGACCCAGTCAAATTGAGCCTCCAAACTGGTTCTGGAGTGAGGGCGCCGCCAACACTTGGACTACAACGCACTTCTATCAAATATCTACTTTGAAAGAACTTCTGAGGTCAGTTTTAGACAGGCAGGGGATCGAGCAGCTCCCGGCGCTCAGACGCCAGTGCGCAGCTGGGGTGCAAGTCCAGGGCTGGGACGGACCAGAAGATTTTAGGCTGCCAGGAAGTCCCTGGGAGACGCCTGGGCCACTTTGCTCTGCTTGCGTACAGGTGCTTTGGCAGGTCTACCTTGGATAAAGGGTGGATTGAGAGCAGCTGAAAGTGTGGTCCTAGTGCGGATCTAGCCACATCAGCCCCAGACCGGAAGTCAAGTCAGCAAACTGCCCCAGGGAAAATTGAAATCCCACCTGCTGCTGCTGCCACTGCTGACGCTGAGGCTGCAGAATTCCCTGCTGTTGACTGATACCTCAGCTAAACATCATGAGCAAAAAGAAGAGAGCTCTCACCAAAGACAGCTTTTACGGAGAGAAAGTAGAGCAGTGCCCAGATCCTGAGACTCTGAAAACAATCCCAGATAAAGCCACAAAGGTGGACTTAAGCTGGTCTCCCTTTCAGAAACGTTACCTGGAAGATTGCATAAAGAATCTCAAAAGAGAGCTAGAAGAAGATTGGGGAAATAAACTGAGAGCAGGGCAAGAAGGAAACATCGCCCTGCAACAGAGATGTGAAAAACTGGAAAATAAGTCTGGTGAATGGGAAAAAGTCACCAACTCACTGGAAAATAAAAATAGTGAATTGGTAAAAGACAACAATTCACTGAAAAACAAAATTGGTGAATTGGAAAAAATCACCAACTCACTAGAAAATAAAAATAGTGAATTGTAAAAAGATAAAAATTCACTGAAAAATAAAATTAGTGAATTGGAAAAAGACAACAATTCACTGAAAAATAAAATTGACAAAATGGAAAAAGAATGCAATGAACCAAAAAATTCAATTGGCCAGTTACAAAAGGACCTAAAAAAGATAACTGAAGGAAATAATACCTTAAAAATTAAAACTGAACAAATTGAAATGAATGACTCAATAAGACTTCAAGAATCAGTCAAACAAAAACCAAAAATTAAAAAAAAGAAGAAAATATGAAATATCTCCTAGGAAAAACAACTGACTTGGAAAACAGATCCAGGAGAGACAATCTAAGAATTATTGGACTCCCTGGATATCACGATGAAAAAAAGAACCTTGATGCTATCTTCCAGGAAATCATGAAAGAGAATTGCCCTGATGTTTTAGAATCAGAAGGCAAAGTTGGTATTGAAAGAATCCACCGAACACCTCCTGAAAGAGAACCCAAAATTAAAACCCCAAGGAATATCGTGGCCAAATTTCAGGACTATCGCACCAAGGAAAATATATTACA
>JAJPUD010034657.1:0-10721 GCA_023553655.1 Myrmecobius fasciatus | reverse complement strand
TATTTTAACATAATTAACATGTAGTGGATATCCTGCCATCTAGGGGAGGGGTGGGGATTTGGGGGGAAAATCTGTAACAGAAAGCTATGTAAGGGTTAATGTTGAAGAATTGCCCATACATATGTTTTGCAAATAAAATAAAATTTTTTTTAAAAAAAAATAAATATATTCTTCCATCTCACAATATTAATTATATTTTGGTTATTATTAATTAAAGCCATACAGGCCCTGCTTCATTTTTTAAATTATTTTTTTATTAGAGCTTTTTCTTTTTTAAAACACATGCATAGACATTCTTCAAATTAGCCCTTGCAAAACCCTGTGTTCCAATTTCCTCTCCCCTTCCCCCACACCCTCCCCAGATGGCAAGTTAAATAAAAAACATTGTATTTCTACTAAAAGGTATGGAGGATTTTATAATATGAATGAATATTATGAATAGCAAATAATACAAATATACTTTATTTTGGGGAAAAAAAGTTTACAAAGTAATGGACACTTTGGAAACACTTTTGCTTAACCAAATTACTGAACAAAAACAATGCCATTTTAAACACAAACATCCTCCTCTTCATTGTGTATTTGGAGATAGGAAGACGACACTTGGTTTAAAAAAAAAATTATCTCATGTTAAGGCCTGATGACCTAAGTGTAAACAATGTAGAATGAATTCACCATACATAGTTCTGATACCAGCTATAGCAAATCCGTGGAATCTGTGATTTGAGAGCTAGGGAACTCCTCTCTTTATTTATCTTCCTGCAAAGATTGCTGCATCATAGTCTAACTTAAGTTCTTGGTAGACAGGACTGAAGAAGAATGTCAAACAAGTTTTACAAACCATTTAGAGTGAATTGCCAGTGTTCCCTTTAAGTACATTAAAAAATAGGTAATAACAGAAATACACTGCTTAGAAGTATTCTTATTTTGGTGCAAATCTTTTTTTGTTTTTATTTGTGATTTATGCACTTGTCTGATTCATAAACTTATAGTATAAACTATAGTAATCTGCTCCAAAGAATTAAAGCACAATATACCTATTATTCCTTAGGCATCTGCATTTTTCAAGTTTTAATATTTATTCTTCTACATCCAAACTATGTTAGTAGTTCTTGAATACAAAAAAAAAAAAAAATCAGTGGATTAACTATATTCTAAAAATGCAGATGCCCTTTACAACCATGTTACTAGGAGGAAGGGGATTTTCATAAAAGGAAGAAAGCAAGTTCATTTGGAGTTCACTTCCTCCAAGTTTACTTGGAGGAAACATGGTTCAACTCTTTAGATTAAAAACAACACAAACCCCCCAAAATTTCCCTAGAGAAGTTGGCCATTATGGAATTTCCAGAAAACCCCTTTTTTCCACCAAAGGAAACTTAAAAACCTCATTCCAAATATTTTAAAATCTACATTACCAGGCTGCCACTAAGTGACAATCAGAAATTAGAAGAATATGGATTGTCGGTAGTTATATCTTGCAGCATAGCATTTTTAAGCTATTGATTGATCAATAAAAACCACTAGTGTACCAGAAGTATTATTAAAGGTAAGGGTAGAAGAGTGTTGAAAACATTACCTGCCTGTTTGTGAGAGGGCTTTCATGACTAGGAAATTTTCTAACCACTACATAAATTCCAGGGTATATCTTTCTTTTTCTTTTGTTTTTTAAACATTAATATTTAATGAATTTTAAAAATCCTTTAAATGGCAAGAAACTGGAAACTGAGTGATGCCCATCATTTCGAGAATGGCTGAATAAATTATGGTATATGAATGTCATGGAATGTTATTGTTCTATAAGAAATGACCAACAGGACGATTTCAGAGAGGCCTGGAGAGATTTACATGAACTGATGCTGAGTGAAATGAGCAGAACCAGGAGATCATTGAACACGCCAACAAGACTATATGATTATCAATTCTGATGAACGTGGCTCTTTTCAACAGTGAGGTGATTCAGGTTAGTTCCAATGATTTTGTGATGAAGAGAGCATCTACACCAGAGAAAGGACTGCAGGAATTGAATGTGGATCACAACAAAACAGTTTTACCATTATTGTTGTTTGCTTGTATTTTGTTTTTTCTCATTTTTTTTCTTTTTGATCTGTTTTTTCTTGTGCAGTATGATAATTGTGGAAATATGTATAGAAGAATTGAACATATTTAACATATTGGATTATTTGCCATCTGGGGGAAAGGAAAAAAATCTGAAACACGAGGTTTTACAAAGGTGAATGTTGAAAATGATCTATTCATATGTTTTGAAAATAAACAGCTTTACTTTTTAAAAAATCCTACAAGTAAATACAGTCACAATAGAAAGTTACATGGCAAGGATCACACCAAAAAACATCAAGAAAATACTATTGGTTCAACAATATTCTAAGAAGCTAGAAAACCTGTTAACTTTGAAAGCCCTAACAAAATACTACACTTGTTTAGAAACTACCTACTTATAAGACCACCTTTGAATCTTTTTTCCTTTTCTTTTCCTTCTTTTTTTTGTGCTGATGCATTCTGAGCATACACTAGTCTTCTATTATATATGTATGCATTAGGTATATATATGCATGTATATGTATATTTGCTGCCAGGGTCATCAGTGCCCCAAATCGAATATATGTATACATATTTTTACAGTTATCTTGCTGTACAAGAAAAATCGGATCTACAAGAAAAAAAATTCTGAGAAGGAAAGCATAATGCAAGCAAACATCAATAGAGAGCATGAAAATATTATGTTGTGGTCTATATTTCATATCCCTCTCTCTGGGTGTATATGGTTTTCTTCAGTGAACAATTCTGGTTTGAGACAATTCTTTGTTGCAGAGAGCCACGTCCATCAGAATTGATCATCATGTAATATTGTTGTTGCTGTGTATAATGATCTCCTGGTTCTGCTCGTTTCACTCAGCATCAGTCCATGCAGGTCTCTCCAGGCCTCTCTGAAATCATCCTACTGGTTGTTTCTTACAGAACAATAATATTCCATAACATTCATATACCATAATTTATTCAACCATTCTCCAATTGATGGGCATCCATTCAGTTTCCAGATTCTAGCCACTACAAAAAGGGCTGCCACAAATATTCTTGCACATGTGGGGCCCTTTCCTTCCTTTAAGATCTCTTTGGGATATAAGCCCAATAGAAACACTGCTGGGTCAAAGGGTATGCACAGTTTAACATTCACTCTTACAAAACCTTGTGTTGCATATTTTTCTTTCTCCCTTCCCACTCTTCCCTTGGATAGCAAGTAATCAAATATAGGTTAAACATGTACAGTTCTTCTAATGCTGAGTGAAATGAGCAGAACCAGGAGATCATTATACACGGCAACAACAATACTATATTAGGATCAGTTCTAAGGGACAAGACTCTCTTCAACAATGAAATGCTTCAAACCAGTTCCAATTGTTCAGTGAAGAAAGCCATATACACCCAAAGAGAGGGATGTGAAATGTGGACCACAACATAACATTTTCATGTTCTCTACTGAGGTTTGCTTGCATTGTATTTCCTTTATTGGATTATTCTTTCTTGTAGATACGATTTCTCCTGCACAAAAAATGATGTGTGACAATAACTATACATATATTCGATTTCTTAAGTATTCTAACATAATTATCATGTAGTGGATATCCTGCCATCTAGGGGAGGGATGGGGAGTAGGGGGGAAAAATTTGTAACAGAATGCTTTGTAAGGGTTAATGTTTAGGAATTACCCATACATATGTTTTGCAAATAAAAAGTATTAATAAATAAAAAAGAAAAGAAAAAGAAAAGAAAAAAAAACATGTACAGTTCTTCTAAACATTTTCACATTTATCATGTTTCTCAAAAAAAAAAATCAGATCAAATAGGGAAAAAAAGTGGGAGAAAAAAAACAAACAAGCAAGCAACAATCACAACTGTTGGAGTTCACCTCCAGTGAAAACCAAGAGTATGAGCCTGAAATAAATATCGGAGGCCAGGTAGAAGATATGCCTTGCAATCTTTATTTATTAATCTGAGACTCAAGGTTTATATACTCTTTAAGCTAGTGTTATAATAACACTAACTTCATCCAGGTGACACCATATACTTTCCAGGGTTGAGGCATAGAGCATATGTTGACATTTTAGTTCTGCCCTAACTGGCAATAGCAAGATATCTATTGTAATAGGGTTGTAAATATCAGTAACTATTAATAACAAGGTATTTGTCAAAACAGAGTTATAAATAACAGAAATTACCAATAACAGTGTATTTGTCTAAACAAAGTTGTAAATACCATAGTTGTATTGCTTTGTTCCTGTCAGATACATTCCCCATCAAGATTATCTATCCTAAATTTATCTGGAGTATTTCTTTGGTTTATTCTTATGGAGATGGTGAGCCAAAACCTTGAGCTCAGCCCTCACAGAGAGCAAGTCCCAAGCAATACTTGGAAGGGACTCCTCCCATTCAGAGACCCACTCAATACTGGCCCTCTCCACCTCCCCTTTTTTTATTCAGAAGATGAAATCTATGAACTTCAGTTCCCGTAATTGACAATGACTGAAAAACATACCATAAAGCACAAAAGGCTAGGTCAATTAGTATAAAAATGACAAATATGAGAGGAACAAAATATAAAAACATAGAAGTCAAATTATTTACAGGATTTATCTTTTTTAATCACTCAAATATTTCGTTTGCTATTCTATCTGGATTAATTCCACGGACACAACTTTTTGCCATTTTTTCTGCCAAGGCAGCTAACTGAGATATATTTCAGATGAGGTTGGAATTATGTATAACTCCATTTATTCTGTTCCTTATTTGAAGCCATGCCACATTGGTGGTATCATTATCCCACCTCTATGGGATATAGATGAGTGAATCTATAATCATAAGTTAGTTATGATTGAGTTTTCAAATTGTTTATATGATCCCCTAAGCATATGAAAGATTGTTCCACTAACTTTGGTCCTTGTTTTAACTAGTTATCTATATTAATTTGTTCTTTAAGAGCTTGTGATACACTGCTTACTAAATGATCTGCAAATTGAGCAGTCTGAATAGATTCTGGTAGAGCTGTAGCTGAAACTGCAAGTGAAGTAATAATGGCTATAGCTGCTACAACTCCAGCAATGCGTAATCTAACAAATCTCCTTTTCCTATTTCTTTTGTTTTCTAATTTCCTTTTGATGTTATGCCAATCTTCTTCACCTGCTGACCTGTACCAAATGTAATTAACCTTAGTAGGCACCATCACATAGGATGGGTGTTCAATAATAAGAAACATAGGTAGTAAAATAGATGTAAAACATTGGGATAGAAGTAAGACACTAGGATAAAACTCAATTGTAATATTTCCCAATACATCTTCCTAGCACATTCATGATTTGGATTCTAGTGCTATTCCTTAAAACAGTATCTATAGTTAAAAATAGCTGGATATTTTAAACATGCCTGTACAGTATATTTCTGAGGGGCCTGAAACATCATGGAATCCCATATCTGAGATGTAAAAATTTGTACCACCCAATTACATTGTAGCAGGGGACCCATGCAGATACTGGATAATTTGAGGTCCATTCCCCAATCAGTTCCAGTTCCTCCCCAAACCAATGGGGCTCAAAGTCCTCTGGGAGCAAGGGCAATGATCTCATCCTCTGAAACTACTTCCTTCTGAGAATGAGCCTAAAGCCGAGTCCCCTGCAGGGTCTCAGTCTTTTATGGAGGAGGTGGTAAGCTGGGACTGACTGAAGCATCCAGTGGTTGATTCAGCTCCTTGAAGCTGGTCAATGCAACTGTAACTGACCAAACTGTAGAATACAAAAGAAATTTAACAAATAGAGGTTAGGATAATCTGAGACAGAAAGACAAGCTCATAAGGACTGCTATAAAATGTAGAGAGACAATGTAGATTGGCCAGCAACTTTTCATATAATGAAATATATTCATGTCACAGGACACACAGTACATATAAATGTTAAAGATGTTTCAGCTTCAGTTTCAATAAACATAACAGGTCTTATAGACATTTATATTAATTGTTCTTACATTGTTTTGGAAACCTTTAAGGGACTTTATTTCATATAGATACAAACACACACACACACACACACACACACATATATATATATATGTATATATATATATATATATATGCACATATAAAACAGATAGATGACTAGGCCAAATACTCATTTACCTAATTATTCAGGATATAATGATTACATAATTTCAGATTGAAAACAACAAGATATTATATAGTTGAATTGTGTTCATGGCTTGTGCTGACCATTTGTTCTGATTATAGAAATTTGTTGTAGGATAATACTATCAGAACTGGTTCTTCAGGCCTCAGCATGGGAGCATATATATGACAAAATAAAGCATTCTTAGTTCAGTTTGATATCCAATTATAATAGTTCTACCTTATAGCCAGACTCAGGAATAAATAGGTAAATTCTTATTCAAAGAGACACAACTGGAGAACTGAGTCAGAAAGATCTCACCTTGAGTGGAGGTCCAGGTTGTTTTCCCAACTCTTGTACAGATACAGACCTCCACCTGTTCAGGGCCACTTTCTCTGAGTAGTTTATGGTATTTCTCTCAAGTGGTGGGTTACTGACTTAATGATAAGGCAATCAAATTCAAAATTCAAAATAATATCAGTTACAGTTCCAAGAGATTTTATCTCTAATAGCAAATTCTACTAAATGCAGCTTAAGGCTAGATAAATTATTATTTAAAAGTTTACCAGAACCTACACACATAGGAGATTTTGTATAACTTGTTTTATATGTTTAAATTTATCCTGATGCAAAAAATTAATAAGCTTACAAATTTTTAGAAATCACTTGCCTTAGAATGTTTGTGGCAGCCCTTTTTGTAGTGGCTGGAAATTGGAAACTGAATGGATGCCCATCAATTGGAGAATGGCTGAATAAACTATGGTATATGAATGTTATGGAATATTATTGTTCTATAAGAAACGACCAGCAGGAAGATCTCAGAGAGGCCTGGAGAGACTTGCATGAACTGATGCTGAGCAAAATGAGCAGAACCAGGAGATCATTATACACAGAAACAACAATACTATATGATTATCAATTCTGATGGACATGGTTCTCTTCAACAATGAAATGTTTCAAACCAATTCCAATTGTTCACTGAAGAAAGCCATATACACCCAGAGAGAGGGATATGAAATGTGTTCCACACCATAACATTTTCATGGTCTTTATTGATGTTTGCTTGCATTGTGTTTCCTTTCTCTGATTTTTTTTCTTGTAGATCTGATTTTTCTTGTACAAGATAAGTGTGGAAATATGTATACATATATTTGATTTGTCAAGTATTTTAACATAATTAACATGTAGTGGATATCCTGCCATCTAGGGGAGGGGTGGGGACTAGGGGGGAAAAATTTGTAACAGAAAGCTTTGTAAAGGTTAATGTTGAAGAATTACCCATACATATGTTTTGCAAATAAAAAATTTTAATAAAGAAAAAAAAAGAAAGAAAACACTTGCCTTGTTTAGGAGTAATACTTCTTAAACAGGCTCATTTCTTAGGGCTGCTAGTCTTGCTTATCCTGATAGTTTCAAGAAAACTGGCAAGCTTACAAGTTAAGGCAAGTTGACAGAGGACCCAGGGAAGGGGCTGAGCTTGTTGTTGCCCACCCCAACCATTCTTAGTGTTTTTATGGGTTGTGCTGTTTGATACCTTCATATTTGAAGTTGAACTGATAAGGCTTTCACCTCTTCCCTCTTGTACCATACACAGTAATTATTAGTTTTAGGTTTAACATGATGACAATAGCTCCCAATAACTTAGTTAACAATGTTAGATTTTTCCTAAGTAATAGCCAAATAGTCTTAATTGTAATTTCTTCTTAATTTTCTAGCGATGGGTAAAAATACTTAATTCCCTAAATTACATTTAAAAAATAATACAAAACAAGATTAACAAGGCTAAATAAACTTTCTATCATGCTTTAGTTGACAAATCTATTCTGTCCCCAAACTGTTGAGCTGGAAAGTTTTCAGGGAAGATTTCCATTCTCTTAAATAATTTTCCTTGTGTTTTAGGGAGAAAATAAGATGATTTTTTTATTGAGATAAAACAGATTTTAAAATTTACTTTAATTTAATGAGATTTCCTAAATTCTAATTAAATCCATCAGTTCCAGACAAACTGAATTGTCATTTAGATATTTTCCAATTCACACAAATTATTTCTCTTTTGTGAACTAGGAAAGAGTTAAGATGCCAATTTCTTTGTGACTGGGCCCTGAGAAATCTAACTCTAGATAACTCAAAAACAGGCTGTTTGTTGCTAGAGTTTTTTAAGTTGTGGTGAACTGTTTTTCTGTTTTCCTTAAGTTCCCAAACTCTTCTGTAAGCACAGTAAGTGCAAATAGATTACAATTTACATATCTCTTTAGCGGGCTTTGATTAGAGCTCCTTTAAAACTGTTTTTAATATTATATCTCAAATGACAAATTTCACTGAATTATGTATGTTTTCTTTTTCTCCCTTTTACCCCTTCATCCAATCAAGGAAGGAGGAAGAAAGAGAAAGATTCTATGCACTATCCTCCTAGTTCTGGTAAGGCCTTAATTTAGTTGGATTTCCTTAATTTAATTTACACACACCTAAAAATTATTTATCTCAACATTGGCATTGTATGTTGATTACATCTAAAAACACACAAAGTTATCAAATATGAAGCAATTTTATCCAATAAAGCAGCTAACATTCATATAATATTTGTTTTATGCACTTTTGCAATCATGTGATCTTCACAACATTCATTATTATTTATCTTTACAAATCGGAAAACTGGTCAGAGATAAAATAATTTGCCATAAATTACTTAGCTAATACATTTCTGTAACTGAAGCAGAGAATGGTGGGTTTACCAAAAACAGAGGCTGAGTGGCTTTCTCAACTCACACTGCCATGCTGGGTGCTGCCAGGGGCACCCAGGTCCTTCCCAGGCAGTTGCTGGACAGAACCTGCTGAAGGCTGGGATAACTTGTACCAGGATCTCCCTTTGATGGTAGATTTCAGGTGATAGGGCTCAGGGAATGCCTGAACCCCCCCCCCTCCACTCTATCCCCATTCCTCTAAGCTGGGTTGGGGAGATGTTTGGACAAGGTTGTGTGGGGTCTCCATGGCTGTTGCTGCTTTCCCCAAGTACTTTAACATTCTCTTTTCTTAATCTGATCTGAGATGCGAGAAGTCAGCAGACACAGAGATTGGAGCTATATTGCTGTTGTTAGTGATCCTTACACCTGATGTGCATTCAGGACTTCAGGAGCAGAGCAGCTGAGTGATCAGGGCTGAAGAGAGGGTCCACCATTAATCCCATCTGGAGTGCTTTCCCAATGGAATAGAAGGAGGTTCCAGACAAGATAGAAGTCAAAGAGGAGTTAGCAAAAATTTGCTATTTTCCTAGTTGCCAAAATTTCGTAACCATTTCTCTCAAAACCTTAAAAATCTGCTGTCATTTTTGCAATCCTATAATTTTAATTAGCTAATTTATTTTCTGCAACCCCTAGTTTGGCCAGAACTGGGGTCCACAGGAAAAAAGTTAGGTTACTTTCTTTTTTAAAATGGGAATTAAGGATGTTAAGAAATCTTTCCAAATAACAAAATCTAGCTCATAGAACAAATATGACAGAGACATTCTGTATAGAAATACAGAAACAGACACAGACAAAAATGACCTGGAAAAAGACTGTTCCAGCTTTGCCAAAACCATAAAGTTGAAAAATTTTAAAAAAAGGAAAAAGAAAAAGAAAAACAACTATTCAGTTATTAATATCATGCAAACATAAACCATCCTTTTAAATAATAGAAATAATTAATATTAAAGGAATTTCATTTAACCAGCAGGGTATCCAGGGCTTGGGCTGTTTCTATGTTATGTAATGTGTTGACCACAGAAACAGAATATTTGCTATCTGAAAAAATATAAAGAGGTTCTTGAACAGTATACAGTGCAGTAATAATTGCATATAGCTCATTCTTCTGTGTATATTCACACAAGGTGTTAAAAACATATTTAGCAGTAGGTGGAATATATATAACAAGGCTAATTGTTTATTGTAGCATCTGTAATTACCATCTACTGCTTACAAGCTGACCCTCAGACTTCTTTTTGAATTAGGATTTGAATAATTTTGCCAATTTATGTGTTCCCAAATTCAAATACAATTTTATCCAATTAATATCTCTCAACAATTTTTGATGGTCATTTAAAGTAATTAAATTATCCCTTCTAATTTCTCTTTTAAAATTGGCCTAGAATCAGTAATAGATTGCACCCAGAACACCTATTTACCTGTACCTCCAAAATCATCATCCCAAAATTTAAAAATTTTTATTCTTTTCCTATTTTTTGTAAAGTATTATCAATAACTGTGCTATTCCTCTTCCTTCTTTTTTTTTTAAATATCATGGTGAGAGCAGTGTTTCTACTGGGCCTATATCCCAAAGAGATTTTAAAGGAGGGAAAGGGACCCATGTGCAAAAATGTTTGTGGCAGCCTTTTTTGTAGTGGCAAGAAACTAGAAACTAAATGGATGCCCATCAATTGGGGAATGGCTGAATAAATTATGGTATATGAATGTTATGGAATATTATCGTTCTGTAAGAAATGACCAGCAGGATGATTTCAGAGAGGCCTGGAGAGACTTGAATGAACTGATGCTGAGTGAAATCAGCAGAACCAGGAGA
>JAJPUD010034656.1:0-10722 GCA_023553655.1 Myrmecobius fasciatus | reverse complement strand
AAAAAGAAAAAAGAAAAAAACCAAATTGCCAGCATCAAAAATGAACAAAGGGAACTTGCCACCAATGAAAGAAATGAAAACAGTAAGTAGGAACTATTTTACCCAATTGTATGGCAGCAAATCAGACAGTCTAATTGAAATGGATGAATATTTAGAAAATTAGAAATTGACCAGGTTAGCACAGGAGAAAATAAATGACTTAAATAGTTGCATTTTAGAAAAAGAAATTGAATAAATGATCAATGAACTCCATAAGAAAATAATCTCCAGAACCAGATGGATTTACAAGTGAATTCTACAAAACATTTAAAGAACAAATCATTCAAATACAATGTAAATTATTTGGAAAAATAAGTAAAGAAGAAGCCCTACCAAATTCCTTCTATGACTCAAATATGGTACTAATACCTAAACCAGGAAGAGCCAAAACAGAGAAAGAAAATTACAGATCGGTCTCCCTAATGAATATTAGAGCAACCATTTTAAAGAAAATATTAGCAAAGAGATTACAACTTTATCAGCAGCATAGTACACTATATCCAAGTGGGATTTATATCAAGAATGAAGAGCTAGTTCAATATAAGGAAAACTATTGCCATAATTGATCCTGTCGATAACAAAACTAACAGAAATCATATGGTAATCTCACCCAAAGAAAGTCTGATTTAAACAACTGGAAAAATATCAATTGCTCATAGGTAGGCTGAGCTAATACAATAAAAATGACAATTCTATCTGAATTTGTCCACCTGTTCAATGCCGAAACATTATTTTATG
This sequence comes from Myrmecobius fasciatus, assembly GCA_023553655.1. Taxonomy (NCBI): domain Eukaryota; kingdom Metazoa; phylum Chordata; class Mammalia; order Dasyuromorphia; family Myrmecobiidae; genus Myrmecobius; species Myrmecobius fasciatus. The sequence goes on along the minus strand of JAJPUD010034656.1, from coordinate 9,945 downwards.
GAAGTAGAAAAATAATACAAAATTCATCTGGAAGAGGAAAAAGTCAAGAATATCAAAGGAATTAATGGAAAAAAAAATACAAAGGATGGTGCCTGACAGTACCAAATCTAAAACTATATTAGAAAGCAACAGTCATCAAAACCTTTGGTACTGGCTAAGAAATAGAATGGTGGATCAATGGAATAGGTTAGATATACATGACACAGTAATCAATGATTATAGTAATCTAGAACATAATAAATCTCAAAACCCCAGCTTTTGGAGTAAGAACTCACTGTTTCAAAGAAATTGCTGGGAAGCCTGGAAAATAATATGTTAGAGACTCGGCATAGACCTATATCTCACAGCTCATACCATACCAAAATAAGCTCAAAATGGGCACATGATTTGGGTGTAAAGGGTGATATCATAAGCAAATTAGGAGAGCCAAGGGATAGTTTACCTGTCAGATCTTTGAAGAAAGGAGGAATTTATGACCAAAGAAAAGCTAGAGAACATTATGAAATACAATATTGACAAGTTTGATTACATTAAATTAAAAAGTTTCTGAACAAACAAAACCAATACAAACAAGAGTAAAAGGGAAGTAAAAAGCTGGGGAAGATTTTACAGCCAGTGTTTCTGATAAAGGCCTCATTTCTGAAATATATAAAGACTGTGTCAAATTGATAAGAATATATGTCATTCAGCAATTAATAAATGCTCAAATGACATGAACAGACAATTTTCAGATGATAAAATTGGAGTCATCTATAGTCATAGGGTTTCCAGTAAATTTCTTTTTGATCAGCTGTCTGATCCACTTACTATCTGTGGGCTGACAATTCACTTCCAAGATCTGATGTTGATGTTGCAACTTTGGGTTGACCCCACCCCAGTGTTACAGACTGATAAGGTGTGAAGGTTGAACCTCTCAAACACAGTGGAGTTTCAGACCAGCCTTGCTAGGTGTCTCAAAAGAGTTTGTAGGCTCAGACCATTTCCAAGTCAAGAGGCAAAGATTTTATTATGCTGTTGGCAGCAGGCTAAGTTCCCAAAAGGAGTGATTAAAAAAGTGAATAATTGGTGATAATAAGGGGAAAAAAATTCTCCTAATTGCCAAAAAACAATTGTACTCATTTCATACAGCAGGAAAGTTATACTTAAATTTTTGCAAACTAGACTTCTAAAACATATGAACTGAGAATTATCAGAAGAACAGGCTGGTTTTTGAAGAGGCAGAAGAACTAAATGCAACATTTGTTGAGGTATTGAAAAAGCGAGAGAGTTCCAGAAAACCATCTCCTTTTGCTTCATTGACTATATATACTATAGCCTTTGAGTGTGGATCACAACAAATTGTGCTAAGTCCTCAGAGAGATGGGAGTTCCAGCTCATCTTCCTCACTCTCTTCATGGAAAAAAAATGTTTACAATGGGGAGAAGATTCAGATTTTTAAGTGAACTCATGTCAAAGAGGAACCTGTATGTGGGTCAAAACTAAACCCAATAAGGAAGAACTGATTGATTTAAGATGGTAAAAAAGAATGTTCCAAAATTATATATTTTCACCTTGCTTATTTAACTTGTATACAAAGTATAAAATGCAAAATGTCAGGCAAATAGAGAAAGAACAAAGAGTAGCACTTCAGATGTTATATTCTTGGATTCAAAGATCACTGCAGATAGTGACTTCAGCCATTAAATTAAAAGACACTTCCTTCTTGGAAGAAAAGCTATGGCAAATGTGGATAGCATACTAAAAAGCAAAGCCATCACCTTGCTGACAAAGGTCCTTATACTCAGAGCTATGGTTTTTCCAGTGACAATGTATGGGTATGATAGTTAAGACTACAGGGAAACAGAGCCCTGCAGAACTGATGCTTTTGAAAGACTTTTGAGGGACATTGATAGCAGTGACCTAACCAGGGTCACACAGGAGGAAACAGAAAAGCAGGGATTAAAATGTAGATCTGATCCTAAAGGCCTTAAGCATAACACAGGCAGTGTGTATGTCTGGGAGAGGGTACAATTCCCTGCTCCTTCTATGTAGAAGGCTTCAATGGAGTGTCTTAGTAGGACAAGATTTTTGGGTACAGGGGGTTTGGAGCCATATGCTAAAGTGTCCTGAAGGAGAAATTTATAAGCCTTCTCTCTGTTTTTTTTCTCTCTGGGAGTCTTTTTTCTCTTGGGAAGTATCTCATGAGTAGAGTTCACCATTGGCCTCCTAGGGTCACTGTCATTAGTGTTGAATCCTGTCATCTCTTTGTGGCTTGAGCAGTCATACTCCTTACAGCTGCCATTGTCCTTCTGGGACTGGCTTTCTTCACATAGTATAGGAAATCCCCCAGCCATCAACCATTTCTGCCTCTGGTGGACTCAGATGATTTGGTCTACCCTTGAGCTCATCTTGTTGAGAGCCAAAGATTCCTGGTTCTATGGGACCTCAGATGCTAAGACCAAGGACTCTTTGATGCTGAGAATCACATTTAATTGCAATGCAGTTATAATGGATTTTCTATTTCCAAATTCAATAGGAAATCATGTAGAGGGTTCCCAAGGGATTTCTATGTGAATAAAGGGGATAAAGAATACAGGGAAATACGGTAATGTTCAAAGTACTTGGGAAGTAGCAGAGCATGTCGTTAAACTCATTCCACAGACTGTCTTGCCTGTTCAGGCACATAGCTCTGGTTCCTTTCATTCCTCTTGATCCTTTCTGGGACGTCTGAGGGCCCTTGGGTCCCTGGAAGCCTCCCCTTTCCCCAAATTCAACCTCTTTCTCTCTCCCATTTGGTTTTCGCCATTGACCTCAATGTCCCTGCTTTCTTGCCTCTAAAATCTCCTTAATGAAGGGAGACAGAAGGGTTGTCACAACATCCCTAGGGATTTTCTCCTGTTCCTTATGCTTCAGGTTTCTTCCAGGGATCAGTGTTGTAATAAATGCTCACTCTGGGGATGTCCAATGCCTGGAGATAGAGAGAAAAGATGTCACTGGAATCCCAGAATAGAAGTTTGGACTAGGAGGACCTTTACCCCTCCAAACCATGTCTCCACTTCCCTCCATCCTGGCCATGTTCCTGTTAGCTGTTCCACCAGCAAGAAGTTCATCCTTAGTTACTAGGAGTGAAGCTTGACCACTTCTTGAGCACATACCTCATAGGAATTCTCATGTGGGACTTTAGGAAGATGCGGGAAGGAGCCCAGACCTAACACTAATGTCCTCTACAAATCATATGACAAGTCATTATCTAATCTTTCCTGGAGACTCTCATTGTGAAGTAGGATGCCATGTCCCAGGTAGCTCAGTCCACCTCTATCTATTCAAGAAATACTCTGTACTAGATATTGTACAAAAATCCTGGAAAGACTCATGCTTTTCCTTCTTGGAACTTCTTCTATAAAAATCCTCTGTCCTTACTGGTGGTAACATCAGCAGATGCCCACCAACAAAGTCTTGGACTCCAGCCATGAGCAACTTCCTTCCTTGACTGCTCTTCACTATCTGTCATGATTGATCTACAAAACAAGCCCTCCAGGACTTGATCCTTTCTCTCTTGGAACCACCAAATTGAATATTCCCACATTAACCCTCCCTTCTTTTCTGCTTTCCAGTTCTGGAACCACAATCAAGTCAACTCTGGTCTGACTTCTGATGTTTTTTTACCATCTCTGAAATTTCCCAAAGCAAAATGTCCCCATGTGGCCACCATTTCTTGATATGTGGAATCCCCCTTAATGATCTCATTGTTGACAATGAACATTTTTTCATTTGTTAGTATATTCTTCACTAAGCAGAGTGCCATTCACATAGAATTGAATATGATTTGAATATGAATCCTTCATTGAATGAATGTTTTCTTATTAATTCATTCCTTTATTTATGGGATGAATTGATCCAGGCATGGGACATAACCTGAACAGCAAACTGAGGACAGAGGGAAGGTAATGTCCTTACAACAACATTGGGGCTAATCAGATTGAACTTTGAGATCAAGAAGGAAAAGATAATATGATAAATCTGGAAACACTGATCTAGGAGCCATCCAAGAAGCAAGGGATAAAAGACTTGTCCTGGAAGTCAGAGGGAGCAGATTTCAGTTCTGGCCTCTGACACAAACTGGCCTTAAGAAGCTAGGGAAGTCCCTTTAGGGTTCATGCTTGCAGAAATCCAAGACTATAAGCTGCTTATCAATATTAAGAATGGAAGGCAATGAATGAAATCAGCAACTGAACCCAATCAAACAAAGAAAGGGGGGTGGTTATTTTCTCTTTTCCTGGCAATAGGGAGCCACTGAGTCTTCTTGATGAAGAAAGGGGACTGGTAAACCTGTGCCTTCAGTCTACATTTTTATGGTTGTGTGGAGAGGAGGGAAATCCCTAGAGCTTAGGACACTAAAGAAGTTGTTATGGTGCTCCATAGCTGAGTTGATGAGATCTTGAACTAAAATGTTGTCATGTTGGAGAGAAGAGTTGGAGGTCTTAGAGAAAGAGCATGGCATCTTATTTCTGGGAAGTTTCCTTCACATCAAGACTCAATTGACCTCTCCAAATCCCATTTTTTGTTCCCTGTTGTGCCCTGTGGTCCTATGGAGGGCAAATCTAGTCTCTCCCCCACGTGTTGTGCCTCCAAAGTTGTGATCAAGTCCCCATTTACCACCACATCCCCTCCACAATTTTTCTCCTTTTCAGACAGTTCCCCAACCAGACCTCCTCACAATGCTAGGGAATGCTTACTCAATCTATTTGCTCTCCTTCATATATTCTACTGCTCATCAGGATATTCTAGTGTTCTAGTGATCCTGTAATCTCTCAGGCACATTAAAAGCTTGAGAGTGCAGGCCAGGAAGAACACAGGTGTGTCCAAAGGGGCCCCTTTGCACTCCCTAATAGACAACCCAAAGTCCTGGAAGTGATTGAAGGAGATCTTATGTTCCTACCTGAAACAGAGGTAGGCAGAGCTGAACCTGGTAGGTAAACGGTGTTTTCATACGGAGTTTCAACTGGAGGGAGAGAAACACAGAAAGATTTCCTTGGTGTATACTGAGTCTGAATACCATGAGGGACTGTATCTTCCTCCTTCCACCCCTACTCACCCAGCAAATAGAGAAGAGGACATAGGAGAATTCCTTTTTTCCCTATCTCCCTCACAGAGAATCAGTCAATAAGCATTTATTTAGTGCCCATCACATGGCTAGCCATGTGCTAAACATGGGGCATACAAAGAAAAGTGGAAGGCAATCAATGCTCTTGAAGAGATCATTGTCTAAAGGATGAGATGACTTGCAAACTGTGTACCAACATGGCAGACTGGATTATTGGAGAGATTATCAATAGAGGGAAAAACCCTAGAATGAAGGGGAATCAGGAAAGACTTCTTGGGGAAGGAATGTTAATAGCTGGCCCTCAAAGGAAGCTCCATAGCCAGGAGGTTAAGAGAATATAGGAGAACCTTCCAGATATGGGGGGCAACCTGACAAAATGCCCAGGGAAGAAATTCCAGGGTCTCCCTCATCTATGGTTTTGAGGTTCTAAGACTTTATGGTGTTATGGCACACTCAGATCTTTGCTTCTAAGAACTGATCTTCCAGAGGCTGAGTGTAGATGTGGCTGATCTTAACACTTCCACTCATCTCTGAATCTGTCTTAGTGAGAAGAACAGAGAAGCTCAATGAGGACAAGAAATGTGGCACTTTGGTTCAATGCCCGGCTCTGTTGATTCATCAAGGCAAGGAGGTGACCCAGAGGTCCTAAAGGCTGTGCTACTGGAGATGCTCATTTTGGAAGGTTTCTCTTACTAAGTATGGAGGAGTTCATTCTCAGTATCTTGGCCATTTGGAAATGAGTTCTTTGGCCATGGCAGTCCTAGGTCAAAAGAAAACCAACACAAAAGGACTCATTTAGTGCTTAAGATTAGTTTGCATTTTGGAAAAGCAAAGATATTGAGGTGGAAGGGACTAAAGAGACCAGCTACTCCATCCCTCTCTCTACATGTGAGTAAATTGTGGTAGAGGGATGTTTCTTCAGGATACATGGGGGTTAAGTGTGAAATCAGAATGTGAACAGAGTAATAGAAAAGGAAGGGGAGAATGGAGAGTCACTATTGCTAGGCCCTGCCCAAATAGCAACTTAAGTCACAAATATTAGGTGTTTTGTTCGTAACTAGTCAGTGTATACATTAATAAATACTGTTTAAGATGAATCAAGTGAAAATTATTTTCAGAATTGAATTGTGTGAGGTTTCCTGATCAAAGAAAAGACAAGAGAGTTACTCCTCATTAGAAGGATAGCTAAGGGATTCTCCCTGAACAAAGAAAGAGGATTATGGTTGGAACCATTTTCCCCAAGGCCCCCATTAGATACTGATTTCATTGTTTGGTCCTTTCACTTACCATGTTTGGGTGCTGAATGGTTCTTCTCTGAAAACTGCTGTTTGCTGGCCCTTCAGAAAGAATAGACATGTGGGACTGTCATTGCCAAGCAAATGAAAGATTTCCCTGAGTGAGAAGGAGCCAGTGGGGCAGAGTCAAAGCTTGTCTTTGGATATCCTCAGGCTCCATGCCTTATCCCTAAATACAACCTGCTCATTGTTCCTTTCTTCACGAATAGGTAGTAGAGTCTCCTACTCAGCTTCTCCATGCACTCACTAGTCTTTTCTTTCACTTGACTTCTCACTAGGCTGTGAGTAGTAACCTATCTCCATTCTCAGTGTAGTCCCTTCCACTCTTTCTCTCTTTGTCTGTTAAATTCAGTCTCTTTGTCTGAGGATCCAAGAAAAATAGGAAGTTCTAGAGCCCGCTCCAATGTGGAAGAGAATACCTATGAAGAGACTAATAAGTGTGAGGAATGGGATGGGATGAAAGCCCAGAGAAGGAGTCTACCCAAAGGAATCTACTTGGTAATGTAGGAGTTTAGTGAAGAGAGGTAGATCGGGTCCAAAAGAGGGTACAGGATGCAGAAGACCCTGCTGATAGCCCTCCCCCATTCAGGGAGACAGACTGTAAAGGAGGACAACCTGAGGAAGCATCATTTTATCTTCTAGGCTTTCTGAAGTACTGGGTATAGATGAGGGTCCCAATGAGAATTACTCCAGTCAGAACTCCAATCACAATGCCAGTGATGGCCCCTCCAGAGAGTGAAGATCCATTACTTCCTCCCATAGATTGTTCTGCTAAGAACAAGAGAAAAGGAACTTTGAGTGTTTTTGAGGGGTCTCTGCCATGAAGTGCCTAGCACTTTTACACAGAGCCTGGTACTCTATATCTTTAATAAATTTTTATTGACTGATGAAGTAAACACTGGAACAAAAAGAGGTCTCAGTTTCAATTTTGGAGACCTGGATTAAAATCCTGACCTTGTCATTTGCTACCTGTGGGATATTGGCCAAGTTACTTTTCTTCTCTGAACATCAATTTCCCAATGTTTTGGGATTAGGTACTTGTAACATTCACCTCAGCCTTAAATCCTATAAACTTATCTTTCTCTTCCTCCCTATTACTCTGACCAAATTCCAGCCCTCATCAATTTCTATCTGAAGTTTTCAATAGCCTCCCCTATGGTCATCCCAACTCCACTCTTTCTTCCAATCCATGCCTTTCATCTTTATAAGTCAAGTGCTCTGTGTATTGCCATTGACAATAATAATTACCATCTGCTACTGGATGGCTAAGGTTTGCTCATGCTCATGGGATCACTTATTCTAGACAATAGGAGAATGAGAAAATAGTCCTTGATTCACCAATTCTTTAGATTGTTATTTACGGTACTTTTTTCAGTCTTCAATCCTTTTAGTGACTATAAGTTTTGCTGCATTGCAATCATGATAATATATGTTTAATGCTTTTCTTTTTAGCACTTGTTTGCTAAGATTTCATGCTTAAGGGCAGCTAGGTGGCACAGTGAATAGAGCACCAGCCCTGAAGTCAGGAGGACCTGAGTTCAAACACTTTCTAGCTATGTGACCCTGGGCAAGTCACTTAACCCCAATTGCCTCAGCAAAAAAAAAAAAAAAATTCATGCTTAGATGCATAATCAGTTTTTCTAAAGTGTCACACACAACTGAGAAATATGCATGCTTTTTTCTATTCCTATCCAATAATCACAAATCCATTTATAAATTTCCACGCAAATCCTTAACCTTCTTCTCTTTTCTTTTCTTTAGTTTTTGCATGTGTAGGAGGGTGAAGTTTGAATGCATCATATGTGTCTAGCCTTTAAAAAGTCCCTTATTATTTTATTTTCATTCACTCAAAATTTCTTTACCTTTTCCTTTTTGGATTTTGTGTCTTTTGATATATATTCATTATGGCTTCTTTTGATACAGTAACTTGTATGTAATACCTTTCTGCATAATACAGCTTTCCAGCTTTTTTTTTTAAATGCATGTCCATTTTTGTGGCTAGATTGCCTCAGATTATCATTAGTTTGGGGCTTGATTTCAGCTGAAGCAGGATACTTTTTGTTTTAGTCTTTTATTTTGCTTCCATGAATCTTTTATAGGTCAATTTTATTACTTGTTGATAACAGATTATTTGACTTTTACTTTCTAATCCACCCTGTTTATTTTTTTAAATGAATGAATAATTTGATTTAAATTTTGCTCCCTTGTCTGATTTCTCAATGACAAAGCATTTTACAAAAGCTTTTATATAATGATTCCTGCCCACCAACAGCTCTATTTCCTTTATTTTCATGCCATTTACTAGGAGCTGTTGCCTGGAATTGAGGGGCTAAAAAAGGATCTCACATTTTTACATATTCAGGTTGTTTGGACAAACTCATAAATGAAGTAGAGATGTGACAATGGTCACATTAAACAAAACTCTCACCTTTGAGTCAATCTTACTAGTCAATCCAATACTGATGAATGACATACTAACCAGATATGCTTGATCATCTCTTCTCTGCTAATTAGGCTTCAAGAACTCCCTGTTAAGTACTAAGTAACCTTTGGTATCATTAGTCTAGCATTCAAAACTTTTCACAAAATGGCATCAGACCCCTCTACTGTTCTTCTGGCCATTTATTATCTGCTCAGACTGCATTATTCTACATTTGCTACTCAGACACACACTGTACTGTCCCACCTCTGAACCTTGACTCAGGATATTTCTCCATGGAAATAGAATATTCTTCCGTTTGATTTATTGAACTCTTCCACATCCTTTAAAACATAAATCAAGTGATAGCTCTTCTATGAAACCTGACTTGATTTCTGTCCAGCTTTCCAGCCTGAATGGTTTTTCCCATCCTAGCAGTCCTACAACATTTTATTTTGTAGCCATAGTCTAAGTATGTATAGCATGTAATATTGTGTATCAATTACCTGTCTTTGGGGTCTGGTCCTTTTGCTAGATTTTGTGGTTACTGAAAATGTTAATGTTGTTTTAGATAAACCTTGTATTTCCTTCTGTGCCTACCACAGTGCTCTGCAGAAAGTTTGCAATTAAATGTGTATTGAATGATGAATGAACCTGTATTGTATGGAGTTTTGTCTCCATTTTTACCAAGGACAAAATAGCAGTAAATGAACCGATGTTCAATACCAGGCTGACCACATTCCCTGGAATCAGGTTTTTTCTTTATGTGCTCTGCCAATTCATTGTGAAAATCTGCCTTTCTTAATAAGCCTGAACACCTGCTCCTGCCCCACACTTTTGGCCAGTCCCAAAACCTTCTTCTCTAAGGGAAGGGAGAGAACACTTACCAACCACCTTAACTGTGATGTCCTTAGAGACTGATAAGTTGGTCACATTGTTCTTTGCCAAACATGTATACTTCCCCGAATCTTCCCACGTTGCATTTCTGATGACATAGGTATTATTAGAGAAGTCAGGGTTCACGGTGCCATTGACTTGCCATCTATACTGGGCAGGTGGGTAAGACTCAACACGGCACTCTAACGTCAGTGAGTCTTTGATTTTGACCTCAATCTCTCCTTTCTCGGGGTTTGGTACAAACATGATGG
>JAJPUD010034654.1:0-10725 GCA_023553655.1 Myrmecobius fasciatus | reverse complement strand
GTGGCTAGAAACTGGAAACTGAATGGATGCCCATCAATTGGAGAGTGGCTGAATAAATTATGGTATATGAATGTTATGGAATATTATTGCTCTGTAAGAAACGACCAGCAGGATGATTTCAGAGAGGCCTGGAGGTACTTGCATGAACTGATGCTGAGTGAAATGAGCAGAACCAGGGGAGCATCATACACAGCAACAACAGTATTACATTATGATCAATTCTGATGGACATGGCTCTCTGCAACAAAGAATTGTCTCAAACCAGTTCCAATTGTTCACTGAAGAAAACCATATACACCCAGAGAGAGGGAAATGAAATATGGACCATAACATAACATTTTCATGATCTCTATTGACATTTGCTTGCATTGTGTTGCCTTTCTCTGATTCTTTTTTTTTTCTTGTAGATAGGGTTTTTCTTGCATAACTTCTCAAGCATTTCCACATTATTAACATGTAGTGGACTTCCTTCCATCTAGGGGAGGAGAGGAGACTGGGGGTAAAATTTGTAATGGAAAGCTTTGTAAATATCAATGTTGGGGAACTACCCATACATATGTTATACAAATAAAAAGCTTTAATAAAAAAAAGAAAATTGTTCTCTTCTCTATTGTACTTGTTATATAATATTGTTTATAATACCTGTTTTTGAAATATTGACGTGCCACTAACAGATTATAAGGTGCATGGGGATGATTTCACATTTTAACTTTGTGTTTTTTTCAGTCTTGAACAATACAGTAAAAACTGTGTCAAATTTGTAATATGAATTGATTACAATACAATACAAAACAATTCACTAATTGATAAATGCTCAAAGGCTATGAACAGAAAATTGTCAGATGACAAAATTAAAGTCATCCATAGACATATGTAAAAATTCTCTAAATCACTATTGATTAGAAATATGCAAATTAAAACATTCTGAGTTATCATCTCTCACCTCTCACATTGGCTAAGATGATAGAAAAAGATAATAATAAATTTTGGAGGGGATGTGAGAAAATTGGGACACCAATGTATTGTTGGTGGACTTACAAAATAATCCAACTATTCTGGACGACAATTTGGAATTATGCCCAGTGGGCTATAAACTGCTAATATCCTTTGAACCAACAGTGTCATTAATGGGTCTATAACTCAAGAAAATCATAAAGGAGGTAAAAGGACACACATGTGCAAAAATGTTTGTAGCCACTGTTTTTGTGGTAGCAAAGAATTGGAAAAAAAGTAGATGTCCATCAGTCAGGAATGGCTAAAAATTTGTGGTAAGGGAAGGCAATTGAATATTATTCTTCTATAAAAATGATGGGCAAGGTGATTTTAGAAAGACTTGGAAATATTTGCATGAACTAATGTTGAATGAAACAAGCAGAATCAGGAATACATTGTACATAATAACAGCAAGAATGTGTGAAGATCAACTATGAAAGATTTGGTTCTTCTCAGTGGTTCAGTGATCCAAGGCAATTACAAGAAATTGAAGGAAAATAAAATGCTAAACAAAAAATAAAATCAATTTGTTAAGTGTAAAATATTTTAAAATTGTTTTTTTAATTCACACACACATCCAAAAATATCACCCCTTTGTTTAGATTGCCAGAACATCTGACAAACATTAAGCAAATTCAAAATTCCTACATGAATTTCAGTAAGAACAATAGAAAATTCCTACATGAATTTCAACAAGAACAATTGAAAAACTGATAGATGGGATTATGGGGAATAATGAGTATCATGATTTAATAACTATACCCAACAATTCTTTTTTTTCCATCTGAATTATCTATATTTGTGAAATAAATTTAGTTTGAAACAGAACTTTGTTTTTTTTTTGCTTTTTGATAATTCATTAAGTATAAATTAGACTTTTGTGTTTGCAAAATATTTTACATATAGTTTTCATTGCTCATATTAGTATCATGGAATCATGAATTCATAATCTCCTACTAGAAGAAAACTCTAAGATCATCTAATTCAATACCTTCATTTTATTTTATTTTATTTGCAAAACATATGTATGGGTAATTCTCCAACATTAACCCTTACAAAACCTTCTGTTACAAGTTTTTCCTTCCTACTCCACACCCCTCCCCTAGATGGCAGGATATCCACTATATGTTAATTATGTTAAAAATACTTGGCAAATCAAATATATGTATACATATTTTCATACTTATCATTGTGAAACAGAACTTTGAATTGTTGTTTCACAAAACTTTAAAAGTCAAGCTTTAAAAAATAATGAAGCAAAGTCAATCACAAGGTTCATTAAAAAGTTAATATTAAATCAACTTTTTGATGCAGTTGCTAGAATTCTACTTCCAACATATGTTAATAATGTCATTCTTGAACAAAGTGAGTTAGATCATTTTTCTTATGGCTCTAGATAACTAGGATTAATTCACATGAAAACTGTTTATACCTTTTGATCATTTATCAATTGTAGAATGGCATGCATTTTTATAATTTGACTCAGGTCTCATTATGTTTGAGAAATGAAGCTTTATCAGAGAAACTTGACTCAATTTTATTATATTTAAAAAATTTTCTTGCTAACTGTATTATCCCTTTGTTTATCCTATTATCTCTGTTTTTTCACCTTGTCCCTCCTCAAGAGAGATTGCTTTTGACTACTTCCTCCTCCAATCAGCCTTCCTTTGTGTCAACCTCCTTTATTCCCTCCCCCTCTTACTTTCCTTTAGGGCAAGATAGATTTCTACACTGAATTGAATGTGTAAGTTATTCCATTTTTGAGCTAATTCTGATGAGAGTAAGATTCAGTCCATCCCTTTTTTTATCTCTTTTCTTCCACTCCATGGCAAAAGTTGTTTCTTAACTATTTTGTGTTTGATAATTTACTCCATAATTTACTCTTTTTCTTTTCTCCTAACACATTTTTCTCTCATCATGTACTTTTACTTTATATACATCATTCAATGTCATTCAACTAATACCTGTATCCTCTGTCTATATACGCTTTCTAACTGCCCTTAAAAGGACAAAATTCATATGAATTATAAGTATCATCTTCCTATATAAGAATGTAAACAGTTTAATCTTATTATACGTCCTTTTTGAATGCTCTTTCTTATTTACCTTTTTATGATCCTCTGGATCATAAATTTGAAAGTCAAATTGTCTATTCAAGTCTTATCTTTTCATAAAAAATGCTAAGAAATCTTCTATTTCATTGAATATCCATGTTTCCCCCTGAAGGTTATTCTATTTTGCTGGATAAATGAGTCTTGATTCTGATCCTTCCTCTTTTGCCCTCTAGAACGTCATATTCCAAGACTTTTAGGAAGAATCTGCTAAATTTTGCATTATCTTGACTATAATTTCCTAATGCTTGAATCATTTCTTTTTGACTGCTTTCAATATTTTTCTCCTTGACCTGTGAACTCTGGAATTTAACTATAATATTTCTGCGAGATCTCATTTTGAGATCTCTTTCAAGAAGTGAGCAGTAGATTATTTTTATTTTTATTGATTCCAGAATATGGGACAGTATTGCTTGGCATTCTTGAAAGATGATGATTAGATTATTTTATAAATTATGACTTTCAGCTAGTCCAATAGTTTTAATTGTCTCTTCTGGATCTATTTTTGCTGAGGCAATTGGGGGTAAGTGACTTGCCCAGGGTCACACAGCTAGGAAGTATTAAGTGTCTGAGATTAGATTTGAACTCAGGTCCTCCTGACTTCAGGGCTGGTGTCTAACCACTGTGCCACCTAGCTGCCCCAATATAGTCTCTTTTTAAAGATGTTCTTTTCTTCATTATGTTTGTGTATCTCCTTTATCAAACTGTTGAATAGCTTTTTAATATTTTCTTGCATAACTCTCATTTCTGTTCTCAATTCTTCCTCTATTTCTCTTGTAAATTCTTTGTGAGCTCTTCCATGACCTGAGACCAACTTATATTTTTACAGGCTTTGGATAAGAAAAGCTTTGACTTTGTTATCTTCTGAAAGTGTATTTTAATCTTCTCTGTCAGCATAATAACTTTGTATGGTCAGAATATTTTTTTCTGTTGTTTGCTTATTTTCTTGGCCTTACTTGACTTTTAGCTCTTTGTTACAGTAAGGCTTTGTTTCCAGGGTGGAGGAAGAACTGTCCAAATCTCCAGAGTTTTTGTGCAGTTATTTTCAGAAATACTTCTTGGACCGGAAAGTTTTCATTTCTTCCAAGGTGATATCATTTAAAGAGTGATGTGTTTATAACTGTCCTGGCCTGTGCTCTAGTTTTGTGAATGACCAAAAGTTCTGGAATTATGAGGAGAATCTCTGCTTCATGGTATCTACAAGATCGATATGCTGATGCTCCTCCTTGTCCTGGGACTGCCACTCAGGGCTGTGGCTAGGATTCAAATATGGACAAAGCAATAAAGTCCTTCCTTGGTACGAGCAAAGAGACTCTAATTTCCTTCTGTCCAGTTGTTTGTCTCCTTTACCACCTGAGGACTGAAGGTTCCAGAATTCATTCCTGCTACTGCTGATTCAGTGACTCCTAAGACCTGCTGAGATCAGAGCTTTTCTGGCATGGCTGGGTATGACAAACCTTTTATAGTGACCTTCTAAGTTGTCTTTGGCATCTGTGGGCTGAGAGGTCCAAAAACCACCATGGTTCCCAATGGACCTGTTCTTGGTGTTTTGGATTAGGGATCATGCTAGTGTGACCAGTACCTGATTGTATTCTATTCTTACCCTGGCGTGACATACAAGACTTTTACTATAGACCTTAAGTTGTCCTAGGCTATCTTTCTTTTTATGGTTTCTGCAGCTCTAGACTTTGTTTAAAGTCATTATTTTACAGTATTTGGTGAGAAGTGTTTCCATAAAGTGTTTGGGTGATACCTCGAGTGTTTCCCTTCCTTTATTCTGCCATCTTTGCTCCACCACTAAATATTTTAAAAATAGATTAGAAATTCTTTTTCTAAGTTTCGAGGTCTTTTAAAGTATACAGAAATAAAGGTTTCTGCAGGTGATATATTTTTCCTCAACATTTTATCAAAAAAGAAGTTAAGTATTAAGAAAGAGGAAGTGGTCATTAGTGCCAAATTCTACAGAAAGGTCAACAAGGATGAGAATTGAGAAAAGGGTAGCTTTAGCTTGCTAAAATTTTCCATAGATAAGGAAATAATACAATATTGAACATATGTGCACTGAAGAATATAACACCCAAATTCTTATTATTCAATATTGTATTAGAAATATTAACTTTAGTAATGAGTAGAATGAGAAATCAAAGGGATTAGGATATTAATGGAGAAACAAAATTATTACTTTCATCAGATGATATGATGGTATACTTACAGAACCCTAGAGAATGAACAAACAAACTCCTGGAAATTATTAAGAACTTTAGCAAAGTTGCATGATATAAAATAAACTTGCATAAATAATCAGATTTTCTTTATAGAATCATTAAAGCCCAGCTGCAAGAGTTAGAATGAGAAATTCCATTTAAATGAGTTATAAACAAATAAAATACTTGGCAATATATAAAGTAAAACAAATATAGGAACTCTATGAGCATGATTATGGAAAGAAAGAAAACATTTGTTTCACAAAAATAAAATTAGATCTAAAGTATTGGGAAAAATAAAGATTGCTCCTGGTTAAGCCAATGCATAAAAAATGACAGTTGCAAACTGATATAACAATTCTGGAGATCAATTTAGAACTCTTCCCAAAGAGCAACCAAACTGTGCATATTCTCTGACCCAGGAATATCACTACTAAGTTTGTTGTACAGGGCCAACATTGAAAAAGTTCATGAATAGGAAGATTCAAATCTTGAGACCTGCTTTCTGTAAGGGCTGAGCAGTTCAAAGGATTGGTTCACCATTTCCCTAACAATGAAAAAACATACTCCAGACAAAGTTAGGATCATTATTGAGAATGCAAGTGATAAGAATAAGGTATCACAGTTATGCTATTTATGGTTCTACCTTGGTAGATACATTGGTATGATAATTTCTGCCATTTACTACTCTATTTTGACAAGTAATTTGGTATTGATAAACATCACAACTATTTACAATTCTGTTGTTATTGATGAGCATTGCAGCTATGCTATTTACAATTCTGTCTTGAGAAGTACTTTGCTATTGATAGTATGGTTTGTGCATTAATCCTAGCAGGTATATGATGTCACTTGAAGGTAGCTAGTAATAATATAACCTAAAAGCTCTCAGATTAATAAACAGAGATTGCAAAGTATATCTTCTGCCTGGCCTTGGATATTCATTTCAGAGATTCACACTCTTGGTTTTCACTAGAGCTGAACTTCAACTTTGTATTCCAAAGAGATCATTTAAAAAAAAAAGAAAAAAAGAAAAAAAAGGAAAGAACCTACATATTCAAAAAATATTTATGGCATTTCTTGGCATGGTCAAAAAGCACTTGAAATTGAGCAGATGCCCATCAATTAGGCAATGGCTGAACATGCCATATTATATGAATGCAATACAATACTATTGTGTGATAAGAAATAATGGACAGACATATTTCAGAAAAACCTGGCAAATCTTGTTCAAATTGATGCAAAGTGAAATGAGCTAGGAAAATATCGTTCCAAATATCAGCAATACTGTGTGATGATGACCTATGTTTGATTCAGCTTTTCTCAGCAATGCAATTATCCAAGACAAGTACAAAGGAGTCACAAAGAAAATGCTATCCATATGTAGATAATTCTGAATGCAGATTAAAAAAAATTACTGTATTTTTTCTCATGGTTGTTGTTTTGTTTTGATGTTTTTTTCCCTTTCATATGTTTCTTCTTTCACAACTGATTAATATGCAAGTATATTTTAACATGTATGGATTATTGCCCTCTATTTTGGAAGAGGACTAAAATAATCTCACTATGTTAGAGTCAAGGTACAGTGCATCCAATTGTGACTGATCAAACCAATACAAACTCAGAATGCTAGGCCATAGGTTGGACATAAATAGTCTATATGAACATTCAGGGTAGCTTCTCTAATTTTTGTACATTTCATATTTCCTTTGCACTAATTTGTCTGTTTTGCTCATAGAACACAGCACCTTCTTTGATGAGGGCACGTTCTACTGGGCAGTTCTGTTACAGTTCTCCCATGCCATACAATTGATTCTAAAGTTCTTACTTTGAGAGTGTCCTTGTGTTGCTTTTTCTGAGTTCTTAATTTTTCTTTTTCTGGCAAGTTTTGACATTCGAGCATGTGGCCAGTCCAAGGTTGTGCTTCTTAAAGGAGACTTGGCAGTTTAATTTGAGAAAGAACCTCCTATCTCAGCCTGCTAGGTGATCTTTAGAATTTTCCTGAGACATGTCAAATGGAAGTGATTCAGTTTTCTGCAATAGTGCTGCGTATTGTCCAGGTTTCACAGGCATACAACAAGAAGGTCAGCCCAACAGCTCTACAGAGCTTTGTTTTGGTGGTCAGTCTAATACCTCTCCTTGCCCACTCTTTCCTTAAGAGTCTCCCAAGCATTGAGGCAGCTCTAGCTATACATGTGTCAATCTCATTAACAATGTGAACATCCCTAGAAATTATACTGCCAACAGAAGTGAATTTAGCCACGGCATTAAAAATTTCATCATTTGTGGATGGGGTGATGCTGGCTGATGGAAGACCTGTGCTATCTTGGTGTTAATTATTAAGCCAAAATTAGCACAAACTGTAGAGAATTGATCCATACTTTGTTGTATCACTTTGGAGGCAGTATTGAGTGCACAATCATTTACAAACTGAAAAATCATGCAGCAACACCCTTTCTACTTTGGTTTTGGATTGTAACTTTTTCAAGTAGAATTTATGAGCAGTGCAAAAGCTGACTTTGATTTTATGTTTGTCCCCATTGAAAGTGTTAGACAACATGGCTGAAAATATCATTCTACCAACAAAAAAAGGATTAAACACATAGGTTTGTTTCACTCCAATGGTGAGAGGGAAAGCTTGAAAGCATTGTCCATTGTCCACAACTCCAATAAGCATGCCATCATGAAGTTGATGTATAAACTCTATCCAAGTGCCTACCATCTTCATAAAAAGGGAGGGGGGGAAGGAAGAGAGAAAAATTTGAGACTCAAAATCTTAGTTAAATGATTGTTAAAAATATTCTTGACATGCAACTGTGGAAAATAAATTACTGTTTTTATTTGCCCAATAGTATTTTGTTTTTCTAATTACATGCAAATATAGCTTCCAATTTTATTTTTTGTAATATTTTGACTTCTAAATTTTCTTTTTTTCCTTCCTCCCTTATCTCCCCGCTTCCCAATATAGCAAACAATCTGATATGTTATACATTTACAATTATAAAATACAATGTTTTTAAAAATAATTCAGATTAAAGTAATTTTACTTATGCAGCACCATACTAATCAAATTACCAAAAATTATTCAGTAGAGATAGAAAAAATACTAAATTTTAATATGATAAAACAAAATTTCAAGACTATAAAAAGAATTAGTGAAAAAAATCCAAACGAAGGTATTCTAAGCACTATGACATCTCAAACTATACTGTAAAGCAGTCATTATCAAAACTCTGGTAGTGGCTAAGAAATAAAGTGCTGCAGTGGAACAGATAGGTACACAAGACATCATACATAGGCAATGACCACTGTAGCCTAGTGTTTGACAAATTTAAACATCCCAGAGTTCGGGATAAGAACTCACCACTTGACAAAATCTATTAGGAAAATTTTAAAACAATAGGATTCAAACTAGGTATAGAGCAATATCTCGTACTATATAAGAAGATAAACTCTAACCATAAGCAAATTAGAAGAGCAAGGAATAATCTGTTGTATGAATGAGGAAGAAAGGAATTCATGACCAAGCAAGAAACAGGGACATTTACAAAATATAAAATACATAGTTTAAATTGTATTCAATTAAAATCCTTTTTTCAAAAACAAAAGCAATGTAATAAAGAGTAAAATGAAAGCAGAAATTTAGAAAACAATCTTAACAGCAATTGTCTCTCATAAAGATCTTAATTCTCAAATGTGGAGAGAATTGGGTTAAATTTTCAAGAATACAAAGAATTTCCCAATTGATATATGGTGGAAAGAAATGAATAGACAGCTTTCAGATGAAGGAATCAAAGCTATCTATAGGCATATGAATGAATGTGGAACTATGCCCAGAAGGCAATCTTACTGTGCATACATATCCTTTGATTTAGTAGTACCACTACTAGTTCTGTATCCCACAGTGACCATACAAAAGGCAAAAGAACCTATGTGTGCAAAAATATTTATATCAGCCCCTTTCATGATGGCAAAATATTGGATATTGAGGGCATGCTCATCAATGGGGGAATGTGATATATGAATATAATGGAATACTATTGTGCAATAAGAAATTATTAACAGAACAACTTCAGAAAAATCTGGAAAGACTTGTATGAACTGAAACAGTGAAATGATTAGATCCAAGTAAACACTGTATACAGAATCAGTAACATCATATAATGATCAACTATAAATGACCCAGTTCTTCTCAAAAACACAATGATCTAAGACAAGTACCAAGGATTCAGGAATGAAAATTCTGTTCACATCAAGATAAGGAATTGATGGACTTTGATTGCAGTTCAGAGTAATATATTTTTACTTTATTCTTTCTTGTGTTTTTTTTCCTTTTGATCTGTTTCTTCTTTCACAACTGTGACTAATATGGAAATACGTTTTACATGATAGATACATGTAAATATATCAAATTGCATACCATTTTAAGAAGAGGAGAGGCAAAGGAAGGAGAAATATTTGGAATTCAAAATTTTATAAAAATTAATGCTAAAATTTGTCTTGAGATCTAAGTAGGAAAAAAATTATTAAAATATGCCTAAAAGAGGACAACAGGAAAGAGAGGAGAAAGGGAAGAGAAGAGAGCAGATAGCATCTGGTAGTGTTCAATTATAGTTGGTTATTTTGCTCTCTATGTGATAAACTTTAATGGTTTTCTCCTACTGAAGGACTGCAAATTTATCAATACTCTCTAGATTCACAGTTTATAACCATTGTAACTTGGGTAAAAATTACAAGTCACCTCACCCTAATTTTAGCTTTGATCTTAATAAAATTTGATTAAGGGAAATTTATGTGTGTATATGTATAAAATTAAGAAGAAATAAAAATATCTGTAGATATCAGATTAAGGGGAAGATGTATATGTATCTATCTCTATCTATCAATGTGTATTTCTATTTATTTCTCCTTAATTATAGATAGATATATATGTGTGTATAAATACACATATACATATTTCCCATATTTTGAAGTCTATTTATCTATTGGTATGTATTTTTCCCCTTAATTATATATACATGTAGGTATTTAAACACATCTTTATATTCCTTAATTTGAGATCCATTATAGTTCCCTTCATTCCATACACATACATGCATGCATAAACATATAGTAGAGTAGCAAATAAACTAAGGATACATTATGTTTGATTTTTTTAAATAAAGGGCATTTGTGTCTGTTAAGAAAGATACTGGACATTTTCTACACTCTATTTTAAATGAAGAAAAACTTTTAATAAATAGTCCTACAAGGACTTACATGTCCTTCCATCATGTACCAGAATATAATAGAATCTAGAGTCTGTTGCATGATCAATATAATTATTTCCTACTGCCTTTGAGATGGTTGTAATAACCTCTTAGCAAAGAATATTTGAAGATTTTGTAGAAAGTTTTTCTTTAAGATAGATAAACTAA
>JAJPUD010034653.1:0-10726 GCA_023553655.1 Myrmecobius fasciatus | reverse complement strand
GAAAAAAAAGTTTTTTTGCAAAGTTCAATGTTGAAAGGTCACTCATAGGTTTTGCAAATAAAAAGCTTTATAAAAAAATAAAATAAAATAAAGTTGGGCAAAGTAACTCCTAATTGCTTCTCTAATTTCCTCTTCATTGGAGGAAAGTTCTCCCTTATCATTCTTAAGACTAACAATTTGATTTTCCTCTTTCCTTTTTCTTATCAAATTGACGAAAGGCTTATGTATTTTGTTGGTTTTTTCGTAGAACCAACTCTTAGTTTTATTTATTAATTGAATAGTTTTCTTACTTTCAATTTTATTAATTTCTCCTTTTATTTTTAGAATTTCCAATTTGGTATTTAATTGAGGGTTTTTAATTTTTTCTTTTTCTAGTTTTTTTTAATAAAAAGCCCAATTCGTTGATATTTTCTTTCTCCATGTTATGCACGTAAGCATCTAAAGATATAAAATTGCCCCTTATAACCGCTTTGGCCGTATCCCAAAAATTTTGGTATGTTGTCTCATTATTGTCATTCTCCTGGATGAAATTATTGATTGTGTCTATGATTTGCTCTTTCATTCTTCATTCATTCATTCATTCTTCAGGATGAGATTATTTAATTTCCAATTAACTTTTGGTTTATTTTCTCCTGGACTTATATTGCATGTGATTTTTATTACATCATGATCTGAAAAGGATGTATTTACTATTTCTGCCTTTCTGCATTCGATTTTGAGGTTTTTATGCCCTAACACATGGTCAATTTTTGTATAGGTTCCATGGACTGCTAACAAAAAAGTAAACTCCCTACTGTCTCCATTCAACTTTCTCCATAGATCTATCATACCTAACATTTCTAACAATTGCTTTATTTCCCCACTTTCTTTCTTGTTTATTTTGTGGTTTGATTTATCTAATTCTGAGAGAGCAAGGTTGAGATTACCCAGTAGTATAGTTTGATTATCTATTTCTTCTTGCATCTCTCTTAATTTCTCCCCTAGGAATTTGAATGCTATTGCACTTGGTGCGTATACATTTAGTATTGATATTGCTACATTATCTATGGTACCCTTTAATAAAATATAGTTTCCTTCCTTATGTCTTTTGATTAGATCTATCTTGGATTTTACTTAATCTAAGATAAGGATTGTTACCCCTGCTTTTTTTGTTCACCTTAAGTATAATATTTTCTGCTCCAGCCTTTTACCTTCATCCTATATGTGTCACTATGTTTTAGATGTGTTTCTTGTAGACAACATATTGTGGGATTCTGGTTTTTAATCCAGTGTGATATCCACTTCTGCTTTATGGGAGAGTTCATTCCATTCACATTCACAGTTAGAATAACTAATTCTTTATTTCCTGCCATCTTATTTACCCAAGTTATATTTTCCCCTTTCCTTTCCCCTTTCTCCCTTCCCCCCTCCTCAGTACTTTACTTTTGATGACCCCCTCCCCCAAACAATACTCCACCCTTTAGATCCCTTCCCCCTGTTTTTACTCCTTTCCCCTGATTCTTCTATTTTCCCTTCTATTAGTTTATCCCTTTCTTTTCCTCCTTTCCCTCCCACTTCCCTCTAGCAACAGACAAGTTTCTATGTGAAATCAAGTGTCTGATATACATTTTTAGAGACCACCCTGATGAGAGCAAGATTTACACAATGCTCAACTCCCTCCCCTCTTTCTCTCAATTATATTAGGTTTTCTTTGCCTCTTCAAGAGATTTTACCTTGTTTTTACCTCCTTTTTTTTTCTCCCTCTAGTTCTCTTTTTCATAGTATCAAGTAATATCTAGTTAATTATAACCCCAAACTTTAAGTATCCCCCTAGTAGAAATAAAGTTCTCAAGAGTCCTTTCCATTTTATCTTTTTATGTATCTCCTGAGTTCTGTGTTTGGAGGTGGAATTTTTCATTAGAAAAAGGTGAAATTCACCTATATCATTGAATGACCATCTTCTTCCCTGGAGTATAATGCTCATTCTAGCTGGATAGGTTATTCTTGGTGTAATCCAAGTTCCTTTGCCCTTGGAATATCTGGTTCCAGGCTCTTTGATCCTTCAATGTGGAGGCAGACAGATCGTGTGTGATTCTAATTATTGATCCTCGGTATTTGAATTGTTTCTTTCTAGCTGCTAGCAAAATCTTTTCTTTGGTGCAATAGTCCTGAAATTTAGCTACAATATTCCTTGGGGTTTTAATTTTGGGATCTCTTTCAGGAGGTGATCGGTGAATTCTTTCAATGATGATTTTTCCTTCTGATTCTACAATCTCAGGCCAGTTTTCTTTCAAGATTTCCTGGAAGATAGTGTTTAGGTTCTTTTTTTTCATCATGGCTTTCAAGAAGTCTAACACTCCTTAGATTGTCTCTCCTATATCTATTTTCCAACTCAGTTGTTTTTCCTTGGAGATATTTCATATTTTCTTCTAATTTTTCATTTTGTGTTGTTTTTGTTTGACTGATTCTTGAAGTGTTATTGAGTCATTCACTTGCATTTGTTCAATTCTTATTTTTAAAGTGTTGTTTTCCTCAGTTACCTTTTTAAGTGTCTTTTGTAACTGGCCAATTGATTTTTTTTGTTCATTGCACTCTTTTTCCACTTCCCTAATTTTACTTTTCAATAAATTGTTGTCTTTTTCATATCTCTTTTGCAGGGCATCATATCCTTCTTCCACTGATTTCAGTTTATTTTCCCATTTATCCTCCAGCTCTCTTTTGAGGTTCTTTATCCAATCTTCCAGAAAGGCCTTTTGAAAAGGTGACCAGTCATGGTCCTTAATAACTTCCTTTGGAGTTTTGTCTAAAGGAACATCAGAATCTGGGCTCATCACTTCTTTCTCTTGATAAAAGCTGTCTATGGTGAGCGCTCTCTTTTGCTTCTTCATTTTTTTTTTTTTTAGACCATGTCGATATCTCTTTAAGGTGGGGGAAAAAAACAGCGGCTGAAATGGCAGCTGAAGATCTTTGCCCTGGGGCACTTCAGCTAATTAATTTAAGGTGCTGGGCCAGTGGGGGCTAGGACTAAGTCCCAACTACTCCTTAAACAAGCCAAGTCTGCTAGAACACCTGCCCCTAATCAGGGCAGAGTGTTCCGAGTGCCTCAGATAAACTCCAGGTGTTTGGAATTTGGAGTTTGGAATTTGAAGTTTCTGCCATGATGAGCTGAGCTGAGTCCCACCCTCACTTCCAGCCTATAATGGAGTCCTCTGACACCAGAGTCCTCTGTTTATCCCTCTGTCTGAGTTAGACAAACCTGATGTGAAGTTCTTCAGAGATATCAGCAAGCAGTGTCCAAATATTTCTGGATTCATTGACTTGAAGATCAGTTCAGAGGCTTATTTTATTGTTGATTTGAGAGAAGATCCCATATTGTACATATTTAACCTATTGAATTGCTTGCTGTCTAGGGGAGGTGAGGAGAATGGGACAAAAATTTGAAACAAAGCTTTGCAAGGGTGAATGTTCAAAACTATCTTTGCATGTATTTTGAAAAATATAAATCTATTATTATTTTTAAAAGAAACAATTAGCATAATGAATACAGAAAAGCATAGAATGAGTTACATGAACCAATGCAGAATAAAGTAAGCAGAGCCAAGAAATACAAGAGTCAAAAAACTATCAAAAATAAAGTTTGCATGTAATAAATAACATGTTAATGCTAACAAAGATGTGAGAGATTTTCTTCTCCCAATACCTTTTTGGAGGTTAGGGGGCAGTTTTCATCTGTTTTGAATATTATATATATATATAATCAATATTTTTCAAATATATTGATTAATTTTTCTTATATTTTTTCTCCCTCTTTTCTTTCACTTTTATTAAAAATATTCATTATGTGATGGTATTATCTCTGAAGGAAGAATGGGAAAGTTATAGGAAAGAAGAATGGTAAATTTGTTCAATGTCAAAACAAAAGATAGAAAATTTTCTTTGGTGTAAGAGTATTGATGCATTCAAAGGCAATAGTCAAAGGCAAGTTGAGGAACACAGTGCCCAATTGCTATTTAGAATGGTTTAACCAATTCACATTTTCAACAATCATTGAGCAATTGTCATTTTAGAGGATAAATCACATAGATTTTAAATATAATCTCAAAGTTTAATTTTAATTTTCAATTCTCTAACTATTAGCATGGGACAATTATTAATAATGGTGTTTGAAGCTTAAATTTCTCCTTTTGAAATGTGAAGCTTTCTTCAAGAAAATTTTCCACCAGTTAACCATTTCCCTACTTATTTTTATCCATAGTCATTTTGTTTGTGCAAAAATATTATTAATTTTATGTATTTTGTTCAGTACTTTTTTCTCTGTGATCCTATGAAATGTATTCTTTTTTTTATAATTATGAAGATATTTTCTTCTTTTCTTCTTTATGTTTTACTATGTATATTATTGATATACTCTGAGTAAAAATAAACCCAACTAGGAACTATATCTTTAGATTGACTACCTAACATATCTTTAGAGACCTTAGAATGAATTATAATCAACTTCTGATAACCAATTGCCAAATTTCAGTTTAAGTATGAACACTTCAGAAATGGAAAAAAATGTAACAAATTAAATCTTTGATTATTTTGTTATTTGTTGATACTGAGTATCAACAAATAAAAAAGTCAAAGAAAATCTAAATGATAATGAAAAAATAGGTACTTTTTTTACAAAAGGTATTTTTAACATAAAATCCTTAGTTTTAAAGATATATTTAAGTCAGAGAAGAGAGCCTACATGTGCAAAAATGTTTGTTGCAGCCTTTTTTTCTGATATCTTTTATTTTACTTTGCACAAATTTCCACTTGTTCTTTTCTATCTTTTTCTATTCTAAAACAATTATTTTTTAATAAAAAGAAAAGAAAAGAGGGAGAAGAAATATAATAAAAACTAATCAGGGGGAAGAGTCAAGGTGGGGAAGAGTAGACAGGATGTCGACTGAGCTCTTCCTGGCTTTCCTCAGAAAAAATACTAGATCAAGATTCTGAACAAGTTTTAGAGTGAGAGAACCCACAAATATTTGGAGTGTAACAGATTTGCATCAGAAGATATCTTGGAAGGACTTCAGGAAAGGTCTTTTTCAACTGGGCAAAGGGGGTATTCAGGCTCAGAAGAGGTACAGCACATAGGAGACCAGGGTGGAGAGAACCCAAAAGGGGAATTTTAGTGGGAAGTTCTTAGTCAAAATATAGCCAAGTTGGCTGCTCTATCCTGGTTTAGTGGGTTAGTGAATCAGTAGAATAGTTGTGAGACCTCCAAAACAACAACAGAAGGCAAATAATAAAATTCTAAACACCAGCTTAACAGGTAGGATTTGACCAGGTCCATGCAGCATGGGGAGGAGGCCTAAAGCATCAACCCCAGGGTAGTATGAAGGCCTATTATCCGGTAAAGAAAGCTCAGGATAATTTCCCCTGTGCCCTAGGAGTAGACTTCAACCTTTAAAAATGGGGGGGAAGCAAAAGGAGCTCTTAACATAGCAATTATGGAAATAGGAAAGAACAGAACTTAAATTCTGAGAACACTAAAGACAAAATGCCTCCAGATGAAGTATCAAAAAGGGATATGAATTGATCTCTAACTCAGAAGGTTGTCTTGAAAGAATTCAAAAAGGATCTTAAAAGACAGTTAGATGAAAAATAGGGAAAGGAAATGAAAGTTTTGTAGGAGAAATCATTGCAGAAGAAATTTTTTGAAGAATACAACTTCTTAAAAATGCATTTGGTGAAATTTTGGGAAAATACATGCATTGAAGAAAACCACTTCTTAAAAAATTGGATTTGGCAAAATGTAAAAAGAAAACTACTTCTTGAAAAATAGAAATGATGAAATGGAAAAAAAAATCCAATGAACAAAATAACTCTCTTAAAAGCACAACTGGCCAAATGCAAAAAGAGGTTTAAAAAGCTAAGTGAAGAAAATAATTCATGAAAAATTAGAATTGGAGAAATGGAAGTAAATGACTCAACCAACAATGAAAGGAAAAGTATATTATATGCAAACCATATTAATAAATATTGTTTTAGACTATTTAAAATAATTAGATAATATAAAATTAGAATATTGTCATGTGTAGGAAATGATGAGTAGGTGAATTTAGAAAAATATTGATATTTATAAAGGACGACATTATCCATCTTAACAAAAAGAGGACAAGCATATATACATATACATATATATAAATATATGCATGTGTATTTTATATATATTTATGTATATGTATGTATAATGGCTGAATATATTTAGGATTGCTACTTTCTTGGGAAAAGTAAGGTGGAAGAAAGGAGGGAAAAATAAAGTAAAAAATACACAGCAAAGAACAAAAGAAAACCTACAAAGAAGCAAAGATGTAAAACTCTGAAAAAAATGTTTAGTATTTATTATATAGGCTTTCTTGAAATGGAAATTTATTGTTTCATATTTTGAATATTCTTTTATGTTCTACTGTGCTCAAGGAATTTTATTTCTTCTTCTATTTTGTATTTGTTTTAAATTAATTAATTTTTAATTTTTTTCTTTGTTTGAAAAATCTGAGATCCATGAAGATTGGGGTAGGCAAGAGGCAGAAAAAAAAGGAAGTATAAGTTTGTCAATGCAAGGACACAAAAGTGTAAAAATACCAAATCAAATTTTATCTACGTAGTAGTTTTGTCTGCGGTCAAATCTGTCATGCTACCAGAGACCAAGAGTCCTTTTTATATTTTATTATGACTATTATTATTATAAGTTGTTAAATGAGCTGGGGGTGCTGAGGAAAGTAAGTAAAAGTGAAATGAGCTCCATGGAAATCATGAGCCATTGTGAATACAGTTCAGAACTAACTGTAATCAGAAAACAAATGCCATTATGAAGTAATCAAACCAAATTAGGCTATGTTGGTCATTTTAGTCGAAGAACTGGTGTGACTTCTCAATCAACGAATCAGTAAATACTGTTTATGGGCATTGTGCTAGGTACTGAAAAATAATGAAATAGTTTCTGTCCTTAAAAAACTTCCATTCAAGTGGAAAAGTCAACGTGTATATCAAGGAGTATATGTAAGTTATATGCAAAATAAATGCAATATAAATATGAAGAAAGACAGTATTTGCTCAGTGAATTAGAAAATGCTTCATTTGGAATACAGCTTCTTAAACTGTGGTTCCTGACCAATCTGCTAACAATGTGGGGGTCACCAAATTTTGTTTTATTATCACTAAATATTTGATTAATATATCTATTTTATATACCCACCTACCTAAAGTCACAAAGTTTTGAAGGAACAAGCATATCTAAGAGGTAGAAGTGAGGTGAAGGTACATTTTCTCATGGAGCAGAGACAGGAAATAGTCTGGAAATGAAAAAAAAATGTTAATTATGAAAAACAATTAGAAAGTTTGTTTGGACAGAGAGTAGAATGCATTAATGTAAGTAATGTATAAAATAAGTGGAAAGTAAGCTTGATGGCTAATTGTGAATAGATTTAAAAGGTAAATAGGCTAATTTTGAATCCGAGAAGCAATATGGAAAAATTAGAATTGATTATATAAGGGAGCAATTATGCTTAATTCTGTAGAGGATTTTTAGATAAAGATAATATGAGGCAAGGAGATCCCTTTGAGATCATTTAGAGCAGTTCAGGATAGAGGTGACCATGATCCTATTAAGCTAAAGACTGATCTTTTTATTTAGGAAAGCTTGTTTGTATGGTAGATTGGTTACAAAATGCTTTCACATTTATTTTATTATTTGATTCTTAAAGATTTTGTGGGTTAGAACTGGATTCAATTAAAATATTTCCTTTCTTGGATAAATGGGGCACTTATAATTCATAGGCCATCAAAATCAATTTTGTGAAAACAGGAATAGGTGGAAAAGTTGTAAAGAATGTTACAAATGTATATGAAGTTGTTTTCAACTAGAAGCTAAAGTGGACAGAATAATTACTAGGATGAAAAGATAGGGGCTTTATCTCAAGCGTCTAAAATCTGGGACAGTTCTTTATTTATGGAAATAAATTCAATCCCAAGAGTTTTCTCCTCAGAGCAGTCCAGTAATTTCCATACTTATACCTTAAAGTTTTTGATATGACTTTAGTTGTTCATTTAGTCCTAAAGTCACAACACAATAAAACTCCTCTCCAGAAGGGAGGGTTACATTCTCCCTTACCTTTGTGACAGATAATAACATACACTAATGTGATATTTTAGCAAGATTCTTGGGGAAATAAGATAATTCTTGGGTTTAATCTCTTTCTGTTCCTGTGAGTTTTTGCCCTGTCATTGAATTATTTGCTATATCATCTTGATCATCCTTCTTCTCCCTTCTGTTTTCTCAATACATCACACTTATATTTTTTGTCTCAGGTGAAAGCATTGCTAGTTAAGAATCTAACAGTGGTGCAAAGTATATAGGAATTCTCCAGTTTGAAATCTTCCTACAATATTGAAGAATGATACCTAAATTCTTTTCAAAATCCCAGAGCTACATTCTTTCCCTAGACATCCATCATCTTTATGCAATAAATGTGAAAAGAAAACTTATAGCAAAACAGATACATTAAATTTTAGTGGTTCAGTTCCCCAGTGAAGTCTAGGCAACATCATCACACTAAAGTATAAAGGTTTGTAAATTTTCTCTTTTTTCATATGAGACCAAATAATCCCTTGAATCAAGGAACACAGACATTGTACTGATCACCTCTATGTAAAGCCTTTCAGTACTTAGTCCCATAAATTTACTCATGCAGATGTCTTATCCTTTATCTTTTTTTCTATTTTTTACTCATATATAGAGATGAAAATGTCCTTTCCCTTTCTCTGCAGGTCAAAGAAGGGAGTGGCCATAAAGGGAATAATTTTTGAGGGGATTAAGATATAAGACTGGGGAGAGGAAAGGTGTCATATAGAGTGAAAAAATTTAGTATTTCTGCTTATGTCTGATTTGGCAGAAGAGGTAATGGATTTGAAAAAGACTCCAAATAATTGATGTGTCAAAAACAGGTAAAAAAGAATAATACAGTTGACACATACATAGCAAGGGGTATTATTATATGCCTCAAAGGGAGGAAGGATAGACATCTTTTGCCTTTTTTCCTCTACCCTCTCCAAGGGAGACTTTTATTCTTTCAAATATGAAAAGCAGAAGGGTGGGACCAGAACTTTGGTAACTCTGCTGTACTCAGAGAGTATTATGATTTGTTATTAGTAAATGTTTATATACTTATTTTATATATTTACATATTCATGTTTTTGTAAAAGTTTCTCAGGTGAAAAGGGGTAGTGAGTGGAAAATGTTTAAGAAGCCCTTATATAGACTGCTAGTTCCTCTCACATCATCTTTTTCCCAGTCTTTTCATTAAGGAACTTGAAGTAGGATTGTGATTGTCTTCATTCTTAAAGCTTGAAGCCAGATGTAGCCAACTGACAATCATACTTCAGACTCAAAGAAACTTCTAAGCAAAAATAGACCAGAAAATATAGCTCTATTCTCTCTTATTTTCCCAACTCTTTCCCATCCTCTACTACAATAAAGTTTAATCATGTGCAGTTCCTCTAAATGTATTTCCATATTCATGTTGCTGCATAAAAAAAATATCATAAAGTAGGGAAAAACACAAGGAAAAAAACAAACAAATAAGCAATAACAGAAAATGTGCAAATACTTTGCT
This sequence comes from Myrmecobius fasciatus, assembly GCA_023553655.1. NCBI lineage: Eukaryota > Metazoa > Chordata > Mammalia > Dasyuromorphia > Myrmecobiidae > Myrmecobius > Myrmecobius fasciatus. Next base: position 1,100 of record JAJPUD010034653.1, on the reverse strand, counting down.
TTGATTCAGTTTCCATAGATCTCTCTCTGAAAATGAAAGACACTTTTTATCACAAGTCTATTACAATGATTTTGGTTCACCTCATTGTTGAAAAAAGCGAAGTCTATCACAGTTGCTCAACACATTTACTATGTACAATGTTCTTTTGGTTCTGCACACTTCACTTAGCATCAGTCCATGGAAGTCTTTCCAGGATTTTCTGAAATCAGATCAAAAAGGAAAAAAATGAGAAAGAAAAAACAAGCAAGCAAACAATGCACCAACAAAAAGGTGAAAATACTATGTTATTATCCATGTTTTAATAGTTGTCTCTCTGAATGCAGATGGCTCTCTCCATCACAAGTCAATTGGAATTGTACTAAATCACCTTTTTGTTGGAAAGAGCCAAGTACATGACAGTTGGTCATCACATAATCTTCTAGTTGCTGTGTACAATGTTCTCTTGGTTCTCCTTGCTTCACTTAGTATCAGTTCATGTAAGTCTTTCCAGGCCATTCCAAAAGCTTACTGCTGATTGTTTCTCATAAAAAAATAATATTTCATTACATTCATATAACATAGCTTACTCAGCCATTTCCAAATGATGGGCAAAAATGGGCTGTTACAAACATTTGTGCACATCCTTTTCCCTTTTTTATGAGCTCTTTGGGATACAAACTCAGTAGAGGCACTACAGGATCAAATGATATAGACAGTTTGACAGGCCTTTCAGGAATAATTCCAAATTGCTCTCCAGACTGGTTGGATGAGTTGACAACTCCATCAAAAATGTATTGGTGTCTCAGTTTTTCAATGTCCCCTCCAACATTTATCATCATCTTTTCCTGTCATCTTAGCCAACTTGAGAGGTGTGAAGTGTTTCATCAGAGTTGTCTTAATTTGCTAATCAGTAGTGATTTAGAACATTATTTTTTTCATGTGACTAGAAATGTCTTTAATTTCTTTGTTTAAAAATTGTCTGTTCAAGACAATTTTCAGAGGATGAAATTAAAACTATTTATAGTCATATGAAAAGGTGCTCCAAATCACTATTGATCAGAGAAATGCAAATCAAGACAACCCTGAGATACCACTTCACACCTGTCAGATTGGCTAAAATG
>JAJPUD010034652.1:0-10726 GCA_023553655.1 Myrmecobius fasciatus | reverse complement strand
CATATATGTTTAGTATTGATATTGCTTCATCATCTATGGTACCCTTTAGGAAGATATAATTTCCTTCTTTGTCTCTTTTAATGAAGTCTATCTTTGCTTTTACTTGGTCTGAGATCAGGATTGCTACCCCTGCTTTTTTTTTGTTCACCTGAAGCATAATAGATTCTGCTCCAGCCTTTTACCTTCACCCTGTATGTATCTCTATGTTTTAGATGTGTTTCTTGTATACAACATATTGTTGGATTCTGGTTTTTAATCCAATCTGCTATCTGCTTCTGCTTTAAGGGAGAGTTCATTCCATTCACATTCACAGTTAAAATAACTAATTCTGTATTTCCTGCCATCTTATTTACCCTAGCTTATGCTTTTCTCTTTCTTATCCCCTTTCCCTCCTTCCTACTATTTTGCTTTTGATAACCACTTCCCTCAAACAATCCTTCCCCTTTAGAGCCCCACGCACCCCTTTTTCCCCCCTTTCCCTCCTGTTTCCTTATAAGTACGTCTATTATTCCCTCAGAGCCAAATCTGATGAGATGGAGATTAACCCAATTCTCATTCCCCTCCCTTTTTTCCCCTCACTCATTATAGGTTTTCTTTGCCTCTACATGTGATGTAATTTCCCTTATTTTACCTCCTTTTCCTCTTCTTCCAGTGTTATCCCTTTTCTACCTCTAATTTCTTTTTCAGTTTATCATATCATAATAATCATAAAATCACAATAAACATATAATAATAATCATAAAATCACAGTAAGCATATGATAATAATCATAAAATCACAGTAATCATATCATAATCATAATGTAATAATCGATTCATAAAATCAACCCTCATTCTATAAGTATCTATAACATAAATATAGTTCTCAAGAGTTATTTTTTCTTGTTACCTTTTTATGTTTCTCTTGTGTTCTGTGTTTGTAGATCAAATTTTTTGTTCAGTTCTGGTCTTTTCAGTAGAAATAGGTGAAATTCTCCTATATCATTGAATGACCATCTTCTTCCCTGGAAGATAATGCTCATTCTACCTGGGTAACTTATTCTTGGCTGTAATCCAAGTTCCTTTGCCCTTCGGAATATCTGATTCCAGGCCCTTCGATCCTTCAAAGTAGAAGCTGCTAGGTCCTGTGTGATCCTAATTGTAGCTCCCCGATATTTAAATTGTTTCTTTCTGGCTTCTCGTAATATCTTTTCCTTGGTATGATAGTTCTGGAATTTAGCCACGATATTTCTGGGGGACTTAATTTTTGGGTTTCTTTCAGGAGGTGATTGGTGGATTGTTTCAAGGAGTATTTTGCCTTCTGGGTCTAAAATATCAGGGCAATTTTCTTTTATGATTTCCTGGAAGATAGTGTCCAGGTTCTTTTTTTCATCATGGCTTTCAGGAAGCCCTATAATCCTTAGATTGTCTCTCCTAGATCTATTTTCCAGGTCAGTTGTTTTTCCTAGGAGATATTTCATGTTTTTCTCTATCTTTTCATTTTTTTGTTTTTGTTCGACTGATTCTTGAAGTCTTGATGAGTCATTCATTTCCAATTGTTCGATTCTAATTTTTAATGTCTTATTTTCTTCAGTTACTGTTTTTAGTTCCTTTTGCAATTGACCAGTTACATGTTTTTGTTCACTGCGTTCTTTTTCCATTTTTTCTATTTTATTTTGCAGTGATCTCATTTCGTTTCCCCATGTTTCTTCTAACTCTCTTTTAAGATTTTTTATGCAATCTTCAAAGAAAGCCTTGTGACATGGAGACCAATTTATGTCTCTCTTTGGGGCTTTTTCTGGAGTTGCTTTACCTTTAGGGGCCTCAGGATTTGAGGTCTGTTCTTCCCTCTCTCCATAAAAGTTGTCTATGGTGAGAGCTCTTTTTGGTTTTTTATTCATTTTTTTTTTAAAGGTGTGAGGTCTGTTTAGGGCAAAGGTGGGACAGCTGCTTTAATTTGCCCTGGGGCAGTTCTGCTGATTGAGTTATTTCAGGAACTGGGCAGTTCTGCTGATTGAATTATGTCAGGGGCTGGGCAGCTCTGCTGATTGAATTATTTCTGGTGTTTATCAGTCCTGTTGTTTGATTGATTGCTTTAAGGTGCTGTGTAATGGCAGCTAGTTACGATGCTCATCAGGGGTTCAATGTTTCACAATCTATCCCCCTCAAAAGGCAGACCCTCCAAACCACCTGCCCACAATCAGGACAAATTGCTCCAAGAGGCCTGCAGAAGACTCCCAGGTGTGTGAAAAGCACAACGCTCCCACTCCTGTTCGGACTCCTGTTCCAGCTCCCTGTTCCAGCTCCCTGCTCCAGCTCCCTGCCCCGGTCTCCCTGCGCTTCAGTCTGGGTTCAGTAGACCACCCGCTGCCCAATTAAAACAGACCTGTTTTGAGGTTCTTCCAGAGTATCTTCTTCTAGAATCGTGTTGTTCTCCAGATATTGTGGATTTTTTTGCTTCAGAATCAGTCTAGAGGCTTCATATTTTGTTGGTTTGAGGGGAGGTTAGAGGAGGTTACAGAGACTCCTGTCTGATCTCCGCCACCATGGCTCCACCCCCGGAAGGAACGAGAGCTACTGTAAATTTAATTTTACTCTCATTCCTCATGAAACTCTTTTGTAGTTGTTGTTGTTTTTATGAAAATCTTTAAAAAGCTTAATTATATATCTCACACCTCTCAGTTTGGCCAAGATAACAGGAAAAAAAATAATGATAAATGTCCAAGGGGATGTGGGAAAAATGGGACACTATGCATTGTTGGTGTAGTTGTGAAATGATCCAATTATTCTTTAGAGCAATCTGCAACTATGCCCAAAGAGCTATAAAACTGTCCATGCCCTTTGATCCAGCAGTGCCATTATTGGGTCTGTATCCCAAGGAAATCATAAAGGAAGGGAAAGGATCCACATGTGAAAAAATGTTTGTAGCAGCATTTTTTTTATGGCAGCAAAGAATTGGAAAATGAGTGGATGTCCATCAGTTGGATATTGACTGAAAAAATTGTGGTACATGAAGGTAATGGAATATTATTGTTCTCTAAAAAGTGATCAACAAGCTGAATGAACTGATGCTGAGCAAAACAAGCAGAACCAGTAATACATTGTACACAACAACAACAACGTGTGATAATCTGGCTCTCTTCAATAATGAAATGTTTCAAACCAGTTCCAATTGTTCAGTGAAGAAAGCCATATACACCCAGAGAGAGGGATGTGAAATGTGGACCACAATATAACATTTCCATGCTCTCTACTGATGTTTGCTTGCATTGTGTTTCCTTTCTCTGATTTTTCTTTCTTGTAGATACGATTTTTCTTGCACAACAATGATAAGTGTGGAAATATGTATGCATATATTCAATTCGTCAAGTATTTTAACATAATTAACATGTAGTGGACTTCCTGCCATCTAGGAGAGGGGTGGGGAGTAGGGAGGAAAAATTTGTAACAGAAAGCTTTGAGGGGGTTAATGTTGAAGAATTACTCATACATATGTTTTGCAAATAAAAAGTTTTAATAAAAAAAAAGAGAGAATACTAACAACAACAACAACAAAAAGAATGTGTGATGATCAACTATGAAAGTCCTGGTTCTTCTTAGTGGTTTAGTGATCCAAAGCAAACCCAGTAGACTTTGAATAGAAAATGCCATATGCAACCAGAAAAAAAGAACTAAGGAGCTTGAATGTAAATCAACACACTATGTTCACTTTTTTTTCGTTTGTTTTGTTTTGTTTTTTTATCTTTCCCATGATTTTTCACTTTTGCTCTGATTTTTCTCTCCCAACATGATTCATAAAGCAATGTGTATTAGAAATAAATAAACACTACAATAAAAAATTTAATTATGAATAATAATAATTAATAATTATATGAATTTGAACTTGGGTTGCCCTGACTCTAAGCCCTATATATTAGATTCTTTCTGTTTTATAATTCCTAATTGACATACTTTACTCTTGCTCTTCATTGGAGTTATTTGTCAACTAGATGCTGTCATCTGCTCACACCTATCATGTACTAGAGGCAATTACGTGATGTACTGGATAGGGCACTAGACCTGGAATCAGGGAAACCTGAGTTTAAATTTAGCCTCATACATTTATTACCTGTATAACTGTGAGCAAGTCACTTAAACTTTGTCTTTCTCAATTTCTTCAATTGTAAAATAAGGCTGATAATAGCACCTACCTCCCAGGACTGTTTTGAGGATCAAATGAGATAATAATTATCAAGCATATTACAAATCTTAAAATGCTAGATAATATTATTACAGTAGTAGAAGTAGTAATAGTAGTAGTAGAAGAAGAAGAAGAAGAAGAAGAAGAAAAAGAAAAAGAAGAAGGAGGAGGAGGAAGAGAAAAAGAAGAAGAGGAAGAGGAGGAGGAGAGGAGGAAGAGGAAAAGAGAAGGAAGAGGGGAGAAAGAGGAGGAAGAGGAGTAGTGGTGGTGGTGGTAGTAGGAATAATAGTAGTAGTAGTAATTGTGGTAGTAGTAGTAGTAGTAGAGGTAATAGTGGAAGCATAATAGTAGTAATAGAATTAGAATTAGTAGTAATAGTAGCAGTGGTAAAAAATTGTTGTGGTAGTAGTGTTGTAATAGTAGGAATAAAAGTAGTAGTAGTGGTAAGTAGTGGAGTAGGAATAATAATAGTAGGAATAGGGGCAATAAAAGAAGGAATAGTCATAATAGTGTAGTCATAGTAATGCTACTAGTATAATAGTGGTAGTAGCAGTGATAATCCTAGTAGTAGTAGTAGTAGTGCTGCTGGTGGTGTAGTAATATTAATAGAAATAGCAGGAATAGGAATAGAAGTAGTAGTAATAGTAGTCATCATCTAGGTGATACTGTAAATAGAGTGCCAGAATTGGAGTCAGGAACAATTTACTTTCTGAGTTTAAATACAACCTCAGACACTTATTAATTGTGCTAATCTGGGCAAGTCACTTAATACTGTTTGCCTTAGTTTCCTCAGCTATAAAATAATCTGAAGAAGGAAACTTTAGTGGCTTTTTTAAGAACCATACTCCCTAAAAGAGGGTAACAAAAAGTCACATTCAACTGAAAAACAAATTAACAGCAACAAAAACACAGTAGTATTATTAGAAATACTATTACTAATAATAATTACCTTTCTATTGCCTCTGAAGGGTACTTATTTCATTTCTTCAAAGCAGCAGAATTCCATCAAACAACACAGATAAATGATCCTGCCATCCCTTTCACAATTTTCTCTTCCATCTAATAAGCTCTTCCTTGGGTTATGATGCTGCTTCTGACAGCAGTATGGTTGGAATCTGTGAAGTACAACCTGATGCATACCACATTTTCTGTGACCTTAGTTAACCATCCTACTGCATGAGCCAGCATGATATCACATGACAAACTCAATAACTATACTGCTTGTTTTATGGAACTCTTCTTCTTGCTCTATTGGTGGTTTCCCAACTGAATGTTGGGAGGTATAGACAAAGAGAAAGAGATGGGTTAACATTTCTGGGGCCTCAATTTCCTAATTTGTAAAGCAAGAACATATAGAGTTGAAAGTATCTCAAGACCCATTTAGTTCAAATTTAACATTTGACAGATGAGGAAAATGAAATTTTAAAATGTTAACTTTATTTAAGTAACCACAGGCAATAAGGATCAGAGTTAGGATTTCAATCCAAATGTGGTCCTTTTGTCCTGAATTTTCATCTAGATTATAAACTTGAGACTGTGTCTCAGATCTCTTTGTCTCTGCTACTAAGCTTATTACATGTTTATTGGTGACTGTGATCATTCTCTGGAGATAATGAGGTCTGGGATATCAAATCACCTCTTGCATCTTCTACAACATTTCTAAGCATTAAGCTTGTTACAGTTATCTTTTGTAGGCCATAATTTTGAAGGTCATAATGCCATAGCTTATGAGTTAAATATCTTGTTCCAAATAGTATATTTCTGGGTAAAAATTTCATTCTAATAACATTTTAACATTAAGAAAGGGCTTTTTTCTTTAACAACTCTGTAAAACTAGATCAACTTATTTTTTGAAATTATGAAACATTTTATGAAATGAAGTCTTTAAGTGTGGGTTGGAAGAATCCTTATTTTAATCAATGCTGTAATTCCAAGTATAAAATCTCCTTCCATTAATGAAGGTCAAGAACTTAAAATTTTAGAGAATCATCTCTAAATATTTTTTAGATTTTCTATCTGCTTGTGGAGGAAATCTGAACAGCCTGCAAATTTTTTCTCCTCCTCCTCTACCATGTTCCCAGAATGAAACCAATTCACTCAGAATATTAAGACATAAAGTCCATCAGGACGAGACCTGAGGTCCTTCTGATTCCATGCTTGACATTTTATATAAGGAATAGACAGAAAGGAAGATTTACCACTATTCTGCCACTGAAAAATTAGGAAGGAGTGAGAGTGTGGTGAGAAGAGAAAACTTTCTCATTTTACAAACTGTTTGACAAGACTTGATATTCCATTAAAGCACCAAAGTTTTATTGTGCCTATTGATTAGAACCATGTATTAAAAGAATATCTGTCTATGATATTAATTCACTGGGTTAATATGAAGTACTGAAAACACTTTTGAAGTGAATAACCCATTAAACGTGTAAATTTGAAAGCAGCAACATCTCTCATCTGCCTGGCAAGACTCTCTTCCCATGCATTACTGACTCATTTGTTGACCCTTCCTAGTCTCCCATCTCTGAATTTCTCACTCCAATGAGTTGGTGCCTGCCTGAATTTTCAATTACTAACTCTATGTCCCGGATGAAGGCCAAACCTTTTCACATATGCTTTCTTCTCATTTATTTTCTCATTCAGTGAAGGGCTCTGGAGAATGGCACAATCTGAATTATGTCCAGTTCATTTATAGTTTGAGCATAGCTCCTCTCTTGCCTGAGAAATTATAAATCCCTGATCCTTCAGCTTGACATGAAGTTGAATCTTTTTAGGTATTTATAAAGCAGAGGTTTTGTTGCTATTTTTTGAATTTTTGAGTAAGGAAGTTTGAATGAAAAAGAAAGAAAGAGAAAGAGAAAAAAGAGAGAGAGGAAGAAAAAAAAAGAAACAAAGAAAAAAGAAAGAAAGGGGAGAAGGAGGGAGGAAGGAAGAAAGAAAGAAAGAAAAAGAAAAGGAGGAAGGGAGGAAGGGAGGAAGGAAGGAAGAAAGGAAGGAAAAAAGGAAAGGAAGAAAGAGGGAAGAGGGGGAGAAAGAAGGGAGGAAAAGAGGGAAGGAAGGTAGGAAGAAAGGAAGGAGAAAAAAAGGGAAAAAAGATGAAGGGAGAAAGATAAATAAAGACAAATGAAGGAAGAAACAAAGAAAAGAAAGAAAGAAGAAAGAAAGGGAGAAAAGAGAGAAGGGGAAAAACAGGTACCTAGAAAAATTTTGATGCCTTCTTTGACAACTTCCCTAAGTCACTAAAATATTTTTGCCTGAAAGATTACATAAGGTGGAGATAAATGAACTGTTCACTTATATTCCTGGTACTTAGTAAAATTGTTAGGGGATTACTCTAGTTTAATATTAATTTGATAAAAGCATCTAGACATTTGCTTCCTTTCTGTTTAAGTGGTTCATGCTGCTTGCAAATTTTCTTGACGTCTCTGAGAGAATGTTGTCCTTGTCACTATTGCTTTTGTTTTGGGCTGAACCTAGGTTTTCAACAATGTGCAACTATTGTGTCAAACATAAATTCCAAAATACTCCCAAGTGTGATCTAAATGAAATTAAAATGTTATTTCCATCTGATTTTTGTGTGTTGATGTATTAATAAGAAAAATAAATCTATTAAAACATGTCATTTTTCTAAGTCAATATCCAGTCCAGATAGATGCATTCTATGTGAGTTTGATAGTGAAGAGAACTCTTGGTTTGGAAATTTCTTTCTCCATTATGGATCTTCCAATGGGCAATCTTTTAAAATTAATAGCCTTAGAGATGTGCATGAGGCAATTAGTCATCAAGTCTTTGCCCCCAGTCACACAGAATAGCTTGGCCAATCATGATAACAAGCACTAATATGGTACTTTAAAGTCTTCAAGGCATTCATTTGATGCTCACAACCTCCCTATGAGGTAGGAGTTACTTTTTATTGCCATTTAATAAATGGAAACTGAAAGAGAACTAGTGAGATCTTCTCAGAATCACATAGTAAGTTGGGATTTGAACTCATATCTTCTTGACTGCAAGTCAAGCATTCTATCCTACTTACCATCTAAGTGTACTTAGGAGCTTGTGAGGTTGCTGGGGTGATATATTGGTAGGCTTTACCAAATGATTTCTTTTTCCTTCTCCATTTAAGGACACTTAAGTGGCACCGAATATTAGTCCTGAAATCAGGAAAGACTCATCTTTCTGAGTTCAAATCTATCTTTATCCTAGCTGTGTAACCCTGGGCAAGTCACTTCACCCGATTTGCCTCAGTTTCCTCATCTATAAAATGCATTGGAAAAAGAAATGGCAAACCACTCCAATATCTTTGCCAAGAAAATCTCAAATGAAGTAAAAAAGAGTCAGACATGACTGAAAACAAGTAAAAAATAAGATTTATTTCTTTATATCAAAGAATGATCATTTGAGAGGAATGTGGAGGAGGTATTGGGAAATAAAGGTAATACAACAATACTTTAAAAACTTTTTTTTCAATAGCCCCATATCAGGAAAAGAAATAGAACAAGGTATTAACCAACTCCCTAAGAAAAAATCTCTAGGGCCAGACGGATTTACATGTGAATTCTACCAAACATTCAAAGAACAATTAATTCCAATACTACACAAACTATTTGAGAAAATAGGGACAGAAGGTATGCTGCCAGAATTCTTCTATGAGACCGATATGGTGCTGATAGCTAAACCAGGTAGGGTGAAAACAGAGAAAGAAAACTATAGACCAATTTCCCTAATGAATATTGATGCAAACATTTTAAATAAGATATTAGCAATGAGATTACAGAAAGTCATCCCCAGGATAATACACTATGACCAAGTAGGATTTATACCAGGGATGCAGGGCTGGTTCAATATTAGGAAAACTATCAGCATAATTAATTATATTAATAACCAAACTAACAAAAACCATATGATTATCTCAATAGATGCAGAAAAAGCATTTGATAAAATACAATGCCCCTTCCTATTAAAAACACTAGAGAGTATAGGAATAAATGGGCTTTTCCTTAAAATGATCAGTAGCATCTATTTAAAACCATCAGCAAGAATCATATGTAATGGAGACAAACTAGAACCATTCCCAATAAGATCAGGAGTGAAACAAGGCTGCCCACTGTCACCATTACTATTTAATATTGTATTAGAAATGTTAGCTTTAGCAATAAGAGAAGAAAAAGAGATAAAAGGAATTAGAGTAGGTAATGAAGAAACCAAATTATCATTCTTTGCAGATGACATGATGGTATACTTAGAGAACCCTAGAGACTCAACTAAAAAACTGCTAGAAACAATTCACAACTTTAGCAAAGTGGCAGGATTCAAAATTAATCCACATAAATCATCAGCATTTTTATATATTACCAACAAAGTTCAGCAGCAAGAGATACAAAAAGAAATTCCATTCCAAATAGCAGATGATAGGATAAAATATTTGGGAATCTATCTGCCAAGGAAAAGTCAGAAACTATATGAACTAAATTACAAAACACTTTCTACACAAATAAAATCAGACCTAATCAATTGGGAAAATATTAAGTGCTCATGGGTAGGCAGAGCGAACATAATAAAAATGACAATACTACCCAAACTAATCTATTTATTTAGTGCCATACCAATCAAACTCCCAAGAAATTATTTTACAGATCTAGAAAAAATAGTAGCAAAGTTCATTTGGAAGAACAAAAGTTCAAGGATCTCAAGGGGATTAATGAAAAAAAAGGCAAATGAAGGTGGCCTTGCTGTACCAGATCTAAAACTATATTATAAAGCAGCGGTCATCAAAACAGTTTGGTACTGGCTAAGAAATCGAGCAGTCGATCAGTGGCATAGGATAGGATATAAGGACAATCTAGGCAATAACCTTAACAATCTAGTATTCGATAAACCCAAAGACCCCAGCTTTTGGGATAAATACTCACTATTCGGCAAAAACTGCTGGGAAAATTGGAAACTAGTGTGGAAGAAATTAGGGCTTGACCCATACCTAACACCACATACCAAGATAAGATCTAAATGGGTTCATGATCTAGATATAAAAAGGGACTTTGTAAGCAAGTTAGAGGAACGTAATATAGTTTATCTCTCAGACCTGTGGAGATGGAATAAATTTATGTCCAAAGAAGACCTGGAACTCCTAATTGAACACCAGATGGATAATTTTGATTATATTAAGTTAAAAAGTTTCTGTACAAACAAAACAAATGCAGACAAGATTAGGAGGGAAGCATCAAATTGGGAAATCATCTTTACATTTAATGGTTCTGATAAAGGCCTCATTTCTAAAATATATAGAGAATTGTCTCATATATATAAGAATTCAAGCCACTCTTCAATAGATAAGTGGTCAAGGGATATGAACAGACAATTTTCAGATGATGAAATTAAAACCATCTCTAGTCATATGAAAAGTTGCTCCAAATCACTATTGATCAGAGAAATGCAAATTAAGACAACTCTGAGGTACCACTACACACCTGTCATATTGGCTAAAATGACAGGAAAAGATAACGATGAATGTTGGAGGGGATGTGGGAAAACTGGGACACTGATACATTGTTGGTGGAACTGTGAACAGATT
>JAJPUD010034651.1:0-10727 GCA_023553655.1 Myrmecobius fasciatus | reverse complement strand
TATACTGAATTTGGAGTAGGAAACAACCACAGATCTTTCCCCAAAAGAAAAATCTCATTTTTTAGATCAATAAAATATTCTCTTGATAGATCTGACTTATTGTATTATGGAGGTTGGAAAGTTACAGATAAATCTTAGCAGTTTGTATCATTAATTTGTACTAACCAGAAAAGGTAAAGTAAACCTGTTTGTCTCAGTAGGAACAGTAAGGCTATTTATATATGAAGAAGCAAAGAGACAATAACATCTACATTAACTTGACAGAGAAGTATTTGTTAAGCTTTACTGTCTTTGAGTTTTGAATGTTTTGGTAATGATCCACCTCTGGAATGATTGGGCTTAAAATACTTTTGATGTCTAGAACTAAATCACTCTAGACAACAGACAACTCTTGCCTAATTTAATGTCTTTTTTAAGTCACATCCCAAGTGTATGATAAAAGTTTAATTGAATAAAGGTTGCTTTTTAAACTGACTTGATACCTTGTGATTTTATTTTGTTAACAACCTACTTTACATAGTTTGAGGTTTCTTACTGAAATAGTTTTTTTCCCTAAAATTTAGAAGCCCACTTATTTGAAAATTACAAGAATTTCCTCCTTTACTGTCACCTGACTCAAATAATGTCTCTGAATGATTTCTATTAAAAGGTTAGATTCCCTCAAAATGATTTGTTATGTTGAATGTTCACTGATTTTTTCACTTTGTCTATGCTATTTGTAAATGCACCATAATGATGCTTTTAAAATATTTCCTCTAATATTTGACATACCTTGGTTTTCAGACTGGACAACTTCCCACAGAGGGGTACCATGGAGCTAATCGGATTTCTATCAAAGCCTTTTCCTTTCCTGCCTCAGAGATCAATTCCTCTGCTAACCACACCTAACATAGAACACCCCATCAGTAACTCTTTTTTACTCACCAGTTATTTACCTATCCATAAGTCTGACAGGCAATAAATTAATCTTCTTCAATTTTTTTTGCAATATCTCCCTTCATATCTAAATTATGTATTTCACTTGGACTTTATCTTGGTAAATGGTGCAAGATATTGCTCTATGCCCAATTTAAACTAGATTGATTTCCATATCTTCCCATAATTCTTTCAAATAATGAAATAAAAGTTTATAATATAATACAAAGATTATATAGTATGACCAAGCAGGATTTATAGCAGCAATGAAGGGATGATTTCACATAAAGAAAATTATTACCATTATTAATTATATCAATAATAAAAGTAAGAAAATCAATGATAATGTAATTAGATGCAGAAAAACCTTTGATAAAGTACAATATTTCTATTAAAACACTTGAATCCATATGCAGAAGTGGATTTATCCTTAAATGAACAAAAGGTATTTGTCCAAAATCATCAGCAAGCATTACTTCTAATAAGGATCAGCTTTCCCAGTAAAATCAGGTGGGAAACACCTGATAATATCATCAATATTATTCATTATTTCATTGGATATCCTAGCAAATAGCATGAAAAGAAGAAAAAGAAACAGAAGCAATCAGAATAAGAATTTAAGTAATCAACTATTTCATTATGCAAGATATGGTGACATTCGGAAAATACTAAAGACAACTAAAAAGTTAGTTGAAACAATTAGTAATTTTAGCAGAGTAACCAGATATAAGGTAAATCCCCCTAATTCATCAGCATTCTTGTGTATCACAAATAAAACCTTAAAAAAATAACTCTAGACAGCATAAAATACCTGGGAATACACTTGCCAAAATAAGCCCTGGTAGTATATGAATAATTTTTTTAATCCTCTTATACAAATAAAATCATATTCAATTAATTTGGGTTCATAAGTAGGCAGTACCAATATAATAAAATGGTGACTTTGCCTAAATTATATATTCAAGGTCATTCCAATTAAATCACCAAAAAATAATTTTTATTGAGTTAGAAAAAATAATAATAAAATCACTTTGGAATAACAAAAGTTCAAGTATATCATAGGAACTAGTGGGAAAAAAACATAATGTAAGGAGGTTAATTAGTACCAGATCTTAAATTATATTACAAAATAGAATTTATAAAAATTATTTGGTACAGACTAAGAAACAGAAGAATATTAGTACCAGATCTTAAATTATATTATAAAATAGAATTTATAAAAAGTATTTGGTACAGACAAAGACATAGAAGAGTAGAGCAGCACAACAGAACTGAAAAAGAATTGGTAGGAGCAAATACCTATAGAAATCATTTGTTTCACAAGCATAAAGTTGTACATTTGGGGGATCTATACCTTACCAACAAAACCCAGCAGGAAGAAATAGTAAAAGAAATTCCATTTAAAATAGCTTCAGATAATATAAAATACTTGGGATTCTACCTGTCAAGACAAACTCAATGTATAGCATTTTCAAAACACTTTTCACCTAAAGACAGATCTATACAACTGAAGAAATATTAATTACTTGTGGGCAAATGACAATTCTATCAAACGTTTTTATTTAGTGCTGTATCATTCAAACTATCAAAAATACTTTTATGGACCTAGTAAAAATAATGAAGTTCTTGTGAAGGAACAAAGTGTCAAGAATATCAAGGGAAGAAATGAAAGAAAAAATCCAAGAAGTTTCAGATTTCAAACTATATAACAAAGCGGTGATTGTCATAACAATCTGGTATGCTTGTTCAGCTCCTTTCAGGCCTGTCTCTTTACTGGGGTTTTCCTGGCAAAGACACTAGAGGGGCTTCCCATTTCCTTCTCTAGCTTATTTCACAGATGTGGAAACTGAGGCAAACAGGGTTTAGTGACGTGACTAGGAATGAATAGTTAACAAGCATCTAAGGCCTGATTGGCACTTGGAAGGTACAAGAAGTCTTTCTGATTCCATGGCCAACATTCCATCCAATGCACGTCCTCGATGCCCTGGGACAGTCTGTCACTGGCTAAGAAATAGAGGGGTCTGGTTGATCATCAGGATAAATTAGGTACACAATACACAGTAGTGACTGGTCATATTAATCTAGTATATGATAACCCAAAGATACAAGTTTTCGGGGTAAGAACTACTCAGCTTTGACAAAAATTGCCAGGAAAATTGGAAAGTCGTTTGGTAGAAACTAGGTATAGGCCAACATTCCAAACGATATACCAAGATGGATATCAACATGGATCAATTATTTAAACCAATAACGTGACGTCATACATAAATTGGAGGAGTGTGGGAAAGTGTACCTAGGATGAGAAAACACCTTATGACCCAACAAAAGATAGGATTGCCAAAAGAAAAATAGATTTAATTACATCAAATAAAAAACTTTTGCACGAACAAAATGCAGCAGAATTTAAAGGAAAACAAGAAACTGGGAATAGACTTTGTAAGAAGTTTCTCTCATAAAGTCCTCATTTCTGCAGGATATAGGGAACTGAGCCAAATTTCAAAAAGAAAAACCACTCTTCTGCTGATAAAGGGTCAAAAAACAGCAACAGGAAGATTGAGAAAAAAATGAAAGTAATCAATAGTGACTTGACAAAAATAATGTAAGTCACCAACCTTTAAAGGAATGCAAATTTTAAAAAAAATTCTGAGATACCACTTCACACTTATCTGACTGACTCAAAGGACAGATAAAGGGCATGACGAATGCTGGAATGGATGGGGAAAAGGTAGAACGTTAATGCATCATTATTGGAGTGGTGAACTAGTTCAGCCATTCCAAAGAATAATTTGAAACTACACCTCCCAAAGTATAAATGTATACACAACCTTTCAACTAGAAATAAAAATACAAAAATACAAAAAGTCTGTATCCCAAAGAGATCAAAGAAAAGGAAAAGGATCATTGACAACAAAAAATATCTATAGCAGCTGTTTTTGTGCTGACAAAGAGTTAGAAATTTAGGGAATATCTATCAGTTGGGAGAAAGCTGAACAAGTTGTGGTCTAAGATTGGGATGGAATACTATGGTGCTATAAGAAATAAAGAGCAGGGTGATTCCAGTAATACCAGGTAAGGCTAACAGGAACTCATGCAAAGTGAACTGAGCAGACCTAGAAGATTATATCGTACACAATAACAGCAATATTGTAGGATGATCAACTGGAACGGCTCAGCCGTTCTCCAAAATTCTAGACAATCACAAAGGACATATGAAGGAAAACGCCGCTCATGTCCAGAGGCAGAAGCAATGAAGTCCGAAGGTAGAGTGATGCAGGTTTTTGCTTTTCTTTGTTTTTATTGTTTTGTGTTTGCATTTGCAACACGGCTATCGTGGAAATATTTTGCACAACCTCAGATGTATCATCTCTATCAAAGTGTGTTTTTTCAAAGAGGGGGAGGGGCTGAGGGAGTAAAAGAATTTGGAACTCAACTTTTAAAATAACTCTTATATGTAACTGGGAAATACTTCACAAAATCAAAATAATTTAAAGATGATAGGAAAGGAAAAAACATAAACTATAATTACAAGGCAAATTCAATACCAGCAGCAAATGGGCGAATGTATACAGTGGATAAATTACGTCCTTGGGGAGAACACCCAAGACAAGAGCTACTCCCTCAATTTGGGTCTTTTCCAATAACCGTTCCCCCCATCCCACCCCATACTCTTCTGTCTGTCTCACCCTTGCAGGACGCAGGTCTTCTCTTTTTCTTGTTTTGGTTACCCCCAGCCTCTCTCTTGCACCTCACTCTCTTCCTCCTCACTTCCCCGCTTTTTGCTCCTTCCCCTGCACCATTCCATGCCCGCCCTTGGCACCGCCCTCTCCCCCATCACCCCCAGCCAGTTTCTAACCTCGATTTGGTCATGGTGTTTGCTGAGTTTGCGCAAAGCCTCATGCCTTGTTATTTCCGGCCCTCTCTCCCCCGCTACCCCCACCTTTTTCCAACCACATCCTTCCCATCCATCCCACAAGCTCTTCTCCCAATTTAGCACGAGGCTCGGCAGGGGCTGTGAGGGGAGCTGAGCTTGTGGTGGGAGGCCGGGAAAGGCCAGAGGAGGCTCCAGGTGAGTCCCAGGGAAAGCCACCTAGGGCTGGGAGTGTCAGGAGGAGGGGGAAGAGAGCGGGTGGCAGGAAGCCAAAGCCTGGCAGGTCAGCTTTTGACCTGAACTGGCGGCAAGGCCAGGCGGGGAAGGAGAGCACAGGTGTTGGGGGGAGGAGTCCTGGGGGCTCGCTCCACAGCTTGCCAGACGGCATTTAGTCTTGGGTTAGGGGTCCAGCAGGTCAAGGGGCCTTGAGGGCAGTCCGGGGGAGGTGTCCCTGTGGCGGCCACATCGAATGGAGGGGTGGCCTGGCCAACTGGTCCAATGGAAGTCAGAGTAGGGGTGGGGCAAAAGGAAGTGCCGACAGTAATGGCACTAGCTCGAGCCCAACCAATGCCTTCCACCAAGTTGGTGGAAGGCATTGGTTGGGCTCGAGCTCGCGAAAGGCAATGGTGGCTCACCCTGGTTAGCAAAGGAAATAATGGCCTGGAGGAGGTTAGCTGAAGATAATCACAATTAATAGCTGTTAAGTCGCCGACTTTGCTTAGTGCCAGGTAAACCCGAGCATGGGTTAATAAAAGGCCCAATGAAGCCTAGGGCCTGCTCCCATTATCGGAAGGGCGGGAGCCATCCCGGCAAAACCTATTAGGGTGAAATCCAGTTAGTGCAAGGCAACGGCCGGCCCCATGTTGTCAGGGGGAAGCAGTAAGCGTATACGGCTTAGCGGAAGAAGCGGGTGCCTCAACTCCATTAGGTGAACGCCAAGTAGCGGAAGCCAACAGGGCCTATCACATTATGGGGAGGAAATGGGTGAACCCGGGTTTGCAAAAAGCAGTGAGAGAATTCTTCAAACATTATTAGAGTGAACTCCGATTAGCAGAAGGCAGTGAGCCCCTCCCCCCCATTAGTGCATGCCATAGTTAGCAAAATGCAGCAGGGCCCTGGTTGCCAGAAAGCTGTTGTTGACCAGCCCTTCTGCGTGAAAGGCAAGGGGCCAATTCTGGTTTGCAGAAAGAAAGCCGCTGACCTGCCTGGCTCAGCAAGCTATTGAGCTCTGCACTCACCTGGTTTTCACAGAAAATCACTGGCTACGGTTTTCATAATTTCAGAATTTGCCTATTTGAAGGCAGCATCTGTGTGGGTGACTGAAGATCAGGCCTGGGAGATTGGTAAGAGTCAGGTGTGGGGTGGCCCCTGACATAGCCTCCTTGGTTTCCCTGAAACAGGCCTCCAGAATAAGGCCGGAAGCCCCCACCTCAGTGGAACACTTCACTAAGGTAGCAGGCCAAGGAAAACGAAGTAGGCAACGTGATGGAGGGGCACAGCAGCTGTGGCTTTGAGATGGACTGTTTCTATGGAGCCCAGAACTGGGAAGGGGAGATGGAAATGGCCCCCTCAGATGCAGACAACGAGGGGTATGGACTCACCTTGACTGATCAGGAGATGAGCCAGTTGGCCATGCAGCCAGAAGGAGAGATGAACACCGTGATGTCGCAGGAAGAATGTAGTTTACAATCCTTGATAATGTTGCTGCAAGACATCAATCCCAACACACACTTCAAGGAGTTACCTTACCAGAATTTCCACCACTCTGTAGAGCTAAGCCTTCCGGAAGACATCTTTTCCCCTCATGAAATAGAGCTGATGGAGAATAACAGTATGGAAGAAAGTGCTAAACTTTTCCGTGAAGAAGATAAATGGACACTTAACTCACCATTAGATGAAAACACAGAATTAATTAAGGTAGAAAACTTTCATTATATACATCGTTCTTTCGGGCAACAACTTCTAGTCATTCTCTGCAGAATTAGAGCTGTGGTTTTTCTTTTCATTTAAAAAGCAAATCTACATAAGGTGCTCAGGGAACATGTTACATGTCCTGAGATGTGAATAAATTGCTTACTTGTATATTTTAGATGCATTTTAACATTGAAAATATCACATTTTGGGGGCAGCTAGGTGGCGCAGTGGATAGAGCACCAGCCCTGAAGTCAGGAGGACCTGAGTTCAAATCTGGTCTCAGACACATAACAGCTGTGTGACCTTGGGCAAGTCACTTAACCCCAATTGCCTCAGCAAAAAAAAAAAAGAAAAGAAAAAGAAAATATCACATTTTTAATTTTCATTTAAGAGTGAGAAGTACTAAGTTAATGTATTAAATCTGCACAAGTTTGACATTTGTGTAAATGATTGTATTTTTCTTTATTAGGATAAAGGCAAAGGTATATATGGGGCTGAAGGGGAGGTCCAAGAGTTATGTGAACAAAGAGAATATGCTGATCAAAACGAAGAAATAATTACTTTTGAAACATTTGGAGACAAAGGAAAGCAAGAAAGCATTCTGTTACCAGCCAACTCAGAAATAGAAGAGCATGAAGATATACATTCACCACCACAAAACCTTGATGAGGTCTCCGGAAAGGCAAAAAAACAGGCAAAGACAAAGGGTAGGCAAAATTAAAGTGATTTATGTCATGTAAAGTAGGTACTGTTACAAGTGGGTAGGTTTTAGTTGTTTTAAAACATATTAAAAATAGATGACAAATGGATATCTGAACAATTGAGGATTTTTTTTCATTCACTCATACTCTTTGGAAATTTCCAATATGGATAAAAATCCTAACTTTTCTTTCATTTATTGGTATAGAGAATTGCCCAGGGCACTTATAGGTTAAGTGGCTTGCTTGTCCAAAATGGCACTTGAACACAGTTTTCCTGATTCCAAAGCTAGCTTCCAAGTTAATTATTTTTAAGTAAATTAGTTATTTCTTTAAACAACTAAAAATTGTTTTAACTGAATATAGACTGGACTTTAAAATTGCAGTAGAAATGCATGTGTGATTTGTTCTCAGATTCAAATTGCTATTTTACCCTGGAGTGTATTTGCATAGGAAAGCTTTCACATGATAACACCTTAAATGTTTCAAACATATCTCAGAAAAAAAAATCCATTTTGGTAATATTAG
This sequence comes from Myrmecobius fasciatus, assembly GCA_023553655.1. NCBI lineage: Eukaryota > Metazoa > Chordata > Mammalia > Dasyuromorphia > Myrmecobiidae > Myrmecobius > Myrmecobius fasciatus. Next base: position 2,804 of record JAJPUD010034651.1, on the reverse strand, counting down.
TAGGTTCTTATTTATGGTGCTACCTCTTTGCTTAGATTGCTAGTTCCTATTTAATTGGTTTTTTACAAAGCAAAGCATGGTGGGTATATTCAATTCATTTCAAATATTATATGCTATTTAATGGTGATATTAGCTAAACTTTTTAAAAAGTGATTTACGTATGTCACAGCAAAGGCCTACTCTGATGTTTTCAACCTGAATGAAAACAACTGAGTGTCCAGTTCTGAATTATTAGTATCAACTGAAGGAATCAGTTATTTTTGCTATGTTATTTCACAGGTAAGTAATCAAGAATTTTTTTTGGTAGCACTTTGAGGATATTTTGGTAGATTGTAATTTAAGAAAAATTATTCCCTCAATTATTAACAGTTGAGAACGATTTTCAATTACAATTCCTTTTGAATGTATTGTTTACATTTTACTTTAATATTTTAAAGTTCTTCTCTTTCACTTTTAGAGATGCTCCTAGGCTGAGCTGAGCGCAGCCCCTTCTGTGCCATAATAGATGATTTCATAAATTGATTGAACCAAAAAAGTCTGTCAGCATGTAGAAAATACTTTGGTGGTAAAATGTACCTGAAGTGATGTTCAGATAATAGTTGTGTTTAGATTTCTTGTTCAATTCCTATTTGGACCCATTTCAGCCTTGTACAGTCTGTCAAAGTTTACATTTTGCTCTAATGACCCTTAAGAATTCAGAATTATCTCCATATCACAATAATAAATATTTGTTGATTATTTGATTGATTAGAAAATAAGAAATACACATTATAATTTTAAATTGAGTACAAATTTTAGAGTTCCATCCTAGTATAGAAGAGATATTTTTTGAAAGATTGTCCTGGCAGAACACAAATTCTGACAAGTAGCAAAGATGCTCCCTACAATACAAGCGGTTTTTTTTCCTCCTTTATTGTTTAAATATGGTCCTATCTGTTAAATATGTAAATGAGGAGTTTTCAGGTTAAATGTGTTTAGTGGAATACAAGGGTAAGCACATTTTTGAGAAATGAAGAACATTTTTTTTGTAAGTGAATGTAAATGCAATATTTTTCTCTTGTAGGAATGAAACGGACTTTCCATTGTGAAATCTGCAAATTCACCTGTTTTAAAATCTCAAGTTTGAATCGTCATATGAAAACTCACTCTAATGAAAAACCTCATATGTGTCATCTGTGTCTGAAAGCCTTTCGTACTGTGACTTCTCTGCGGAATCATCTGAATACACATACAGGTAAAATAACTGAGAAATATATTTCTTTTATTTCATGGGTATCAAAACCCAACAAACTTCATCTTCTACACAGAATCATATTACTTGAGTAGAGTAAGAATTGCATATTACACTAGGATTAGAGTAGGAGATGGAGGTGGGCTTCAATATGAAACATTTCAAATAAAGCCAATAGATGAGTAGCATATGCTAATTAAATGTTTGCAAATAAAATCTTAAAATTCTCCAAAAAATATCATTTAGGTAAGTAATACTTACTGATTGAGCAAAAATCCCACTTTAGAAAAGCAGTTGTAACTTAAGGCAGTAGGTTTGAGGAGCTGTTGAGGTAAAAGGGACAAGAAGGAAAGAAGAGAAGATAGCTCTTTAAGCTAGTGAAAAGGTTTTAAGACCTCCAATTATCGGGTATTGCCATCTTAAAAAGGAGTGTATATATTGGTGGTTAATTATACATGTTCAGGAGAGAAAAAGTCAAAGGGGAGATTAATCCTGGGAGAGGAAAGGATAGAAGAATACCTATGCATGTTTCTGTGAGGTGTCTAATAGTTTATGACTTGACACTCTCAAAAGTAATTTAAATTTGGAGATTGTGTCGATGCACTTCATCTATAACAAATCCAGCTGGAAACTTAAATCATAAAATGCTCACGATATTCTTTTCTTACCATGGGAATTAATAAGGGAAGGATTCAAGAGTTAATATGTTTTTAAAATGTTCTCTTTTGTAAATGTTAAAATAAGTCTTCCCAGAATGAAGCCATTTAAAGTTAATTACACATTCCTAAATGTTGTCTTTTTAATTATCCAAAGAAAATGTTCTTTGTTCAGACATGAAATATTCTCATTTTATTAATGATGAATGGTGCATTATGATTTTGCAATGTAACTTTTAGTTTTTTGATCTATTTAATATTTAGCATGATCTCATAGCTCCAAATTATTGATCTGTTGCTGGAAAACTTAATGAGGAAACTTCCTTCACAAAATTTTAAAGTAGAAAAACATTTCTGTTTTACAGGCACCAGACCATATAAATGCAGCGACTGCGACATGGCATTCGTGACTAGCGGTGAACTTGTGCGACACAGGCGTTATAAACATACTCATGAGAAACCATTTAAATGTTCAATATGCCAGTATGCTAGCGTAGAAGTAAGTGCAGCTCCAGATGCTTGATCATACTTATTTTTCATATGGTTAAAGTCTGATATTACCTTGTAAGAAATTGGAGTATATATGCTTTTTAATTTTTAATAGTGATATATACCAAAATGATGATTTCTAGATCGAGTCAAAAAACACTTTAAAAAAACAATTAATGCAAAAAATAATAAAACATTTTCAAAGTTTTCTAAAGTTCAAAGGGAAAAATCTATTTTGTATTTTCTTGTGATTGCTAAGCCATAAGCAAGGGAAGTTGTACATAGATGTCATAAGAACATGTTACGCTAACTTAGTAAAATCTAGAAAAACTAATCTACAATGAAATTTGAGGCTGTTTGCTTTTGCAATGAGCATTTCTCTCAATCTGAGATTTCAGTATAATAAGTTGTCATTTAAAATCTATCCT
>JAJPUD010034650.1:0-10727 GCA_023553655.1 Myrmecobius fasciatus | reverse complement strand
TATAGAGGATGCCATCTGTTTTCAAATACAATCTTATGTAGATTGTTGAAAGCAACCATTCTTAGCTTTGGAGAATGGCAAAAATATCACTGAATTGGCTGGACAAGCTTTTTAGGCTTCAGGGAATAGAAAGGATCAAAATAGAGAAATGAACTGAAAGCTGACAGTGAATAAACTTTTTTTCTCTTCTTTCAGTATTTTACTGTACTAAAGGATATGATTGATTATTCAGATATTCCAGGTATAAGTTAACTCAGGCTAAATTATCCAGATCATTTTATAAATGAGAAGATTCAAGTAGATGATCTTTGAAATCCCACTCAATTCAAAATATATCATCTAATCATATTGAATCATATATATGTGTGTGTCTCTCTGTGTATATACAAAAATACATATAGATCAAACTTGAAAAATGTTCAAAACTCTACATAGTATCAATTGTTTTCATAGTTCTCATCACAGAATTTAAATCTAGTTCAAGGATTTTTTTTGGCCTTTTTATACCTAATGCTTAACACAGGCCTGTACATGGAGTCAAAACTTAATGAATGTTTTTCAAAAGAATCATAGATCTTTACTAAATATTGCTGGTCTTCTTTAACATTTGCTGCTATATTAACCATGCACATCAGAGCATTGTCCCTGTGAAACATTAAAAGGATTTTACCCAGCAGAACTTAAAAAGCAAAACCAGGTAAAAATTCACCCTCACTCATCTTAATCCTACCTGACCTCATCTCCCAGATGGCCATGTCTTTTGGATCCTGTATCAAAAATGAGATCTCTTTAACAACTCTGCATTTGGTGGTGTTTCCTCACAATTTTCTTTGTATCTTCTCTGATTGTTATTTTGAGAAATAATTTTCTTGGCTCTTCTTGATGAGATCCTACATGCTATTGTGTGGAGGCCAGCCTTAGCGGGGAACTGGATTCTTGAATGGAGGGTTGGAGTCGGTGAGTGGAACAAAAGAAAGCACACTCTATGGCATGGTCATCAAGTTTGATTTATTGGCAAAAGCTTGTTCAATGAAAGTTTGTAATTTTTATAGTCTTACAAAGTTAGGGTTCATTAGGGATAGGACAATTATTTGTCTAGGATTACAAAATTTTCTTGGGGCCCAGAAATTCTCAAAACCCCAGGTGCAATACTTCTTAGAAAAAAAGAATGTACAGAGTAAATTCATCAGAAAATATAATAATAGTGAAACTTTAACTAAAGGTAAATGTACCTTGTGGTCATCACGTCATGTCTGGCAGGACATGAGCTTCTCTAAAAATATCGTATTTATTTATTCCAAGACTTAAAATTTTTAATTTTTAACATCGTCATAAGATATTATATAATAGACATTTAATTTTCTCAAGGACTTTATTTTCTTCAGCCCATTTATTAATCACTCGTACAATAGCTTGTTTTTGTGCAGGGGTCAGTAAACCATGCAGTGGCCTACTTCTCTTACTTTTTTTTCCATGACTTACTTGTTACCAATGTGTCCACCTATCACTGATGTTTACTGTTCTTTTCATCATACCATTATTTATGTAAGCTCCGTATAGGGGAGAGAAGGGTCAGGTTGATTGAGTCTGGAATTGTTTCAAACAAGAGGGAGTAACTAGAGATTTCTTTTGGAGTCTTTAGGGAAAGCTATCAATTACCCAAGTTTCCCAGTCTTTAAGTTTGTTTAATGCTTCACTAGTAGAGAAACCTTTCATGTTTTGGGGGTGAAGGGCTACGTGCTCAGCCTCATTGTGATGGATGGGTATATATACATATATAGCTATGCTAAGAACTCCTAGGACAGGAATTAAGCAGATAATCATTAACCAAATGTATCCCTGAATGCTTAGTTCTGTGGGGGTTTCTTCATGGTGCTTTGCACACATGAGGGTCAGGCCCCTGTGGAGACCGTGTCATTCTACACAGGGTCCTTGGCTTCCTGCATTATTGTTTCTCTCCCTATTGGATATATTGAAACACAAATGCCTCCAGATCGAAAGTTGTTGAATTAGCCTTCAGTGAACCTTTCAACATGATTTAATCACAATTTAGTCCCATACCATCCAAAAACTAAAATATATTCTCCATAAGTATGTGTTAAAATGTATATAAAATAGTAATATAAATGGCTTCAAGATAATCATATTTATTATTTACATTTCTATAGGACTCTAATAGAATAAGCCTGATGTCATTTGAAAATTCTTTCCTGTATAAAAATAGATTTACAGAAATTATTTCCCACCAAGTTACTTGCTGTTTTCCTGGACCTGTAATTTAACAGCTCTGTACTTTAATATCCTCATCTATAAATTGAGGGAATTGGACTTGATGGCTTCCCCTTCTTTTCTACTTTTAAATAAATGTTCCCATGTTATAATCACATAGAAGTAGTAAAGTGCAGTAAGTATCATAAAATCAAGGAATGAATAATATGCTGGATATTTGCTTTCCCTTTCATATTCAAACTTGATAGAAGTCAACTTCGTTCTCATTCATCACTTTCTCATCTACCACTCTTCAATACTCTTCTAAAGCTAAGATTAAAATGAAATTGCTCATTTTAATTTTAGTAACAATGCTGCTAACATTTTCTTATCTTATATTTGGAGCACCTGGAATACTACATTCCACATAGTAGACAAGTAATATATATTTACAGTGATGCTGCTCCTTATATGAAATTTGCCTCTAGACTAGTTATGAGTTATAATTCTGACCTTACAGACTCTCCTGACCTACTTCAACTCTAATGTCATGGTATCAGCATGCAAATCAAATTGCCCCTAATTTCAAGAAACACTGGACAATATTCAAAACTTTTAATTACTAACTCCAAACAGTTTACTGACATTAGAGTAATTCACAGGGTTCATTTTCTTCCCCAAGTCCAAGGCTTCTTACATTTTTTATTATTGACACCCTTTTTAGTTGTGTGAAGCTCATAGATCCTTTCTCATCATAATATTTTAATGTGCATGAGGTAAAAGGAACAAGATTACAAAGGAAATCAATAATATTAATATACTTTCACTAAATAATTTTTACAGTTCTGAATTATATGTTAAGAAAACTTTTGTTAGCTTCAAAATAATTATTGTAAATCATTATACAAAGAGAGATCCTTTTTATAAGGTCAATCATATTTTATTCAATATTCACAATTAGATTTCAATAAAAACTAAGAAAGAATGGGCAAGTAGATGAAAAGTATTATGTTACTATACTTGAATTCTACCTTTTAAAATAATGATATTATATCATGGCAGACTGGACAAAATATTGAACTCAGTATCCAGTAGACTGTTAAAATAATGTATATGACGTTTTAACTGCATAACCATGAGAAACCACCTGATATCTTTGAAGATCATTTCCTTTTTCTCTGAAATGGGAATAATCATGTCTGCCCAAGTTCTTATGAAGGCTTCTATGAAATTTAAATGAGATAAGTTATGTAAAATATTTTGTTGTTATTAAATTCTTTCAGTAGTGTCTGAGTTTTCATGACCTCATCTGGGGAAGATTCTTTGACAAAGATACTGGAGTGGCTTGCCATTTCCATCTCCAGCGTATTTTACAAAGGAAGAACTGATGCAGTGTTAACTGACTTGACTAGGGTCACACAATTAGCAAGTGTCTAAGGCCAGATTTGAACTCAACATCATAAGAGGATGATTCTTCCTGACTCCATACCTGGAACTCAATTACATAACCTACAAAACTCTATAAAGTAGAAAAGGAGTGCTATTTTTAAACTTTGAATCATTATAAAGACTACAAATAAAGACTTCAAATAAGTGAAATTTCAGTTAACATTATTTCTACTGAAATGTAGAAATTTAAGATGAAAGAAATGTAAATGAAATGTAAAACTACTTAAAATAGCTAGGCATTTGAAAATGATACATAGAACCAAATTATATGTAACGTCTTCAATATTTAGGAACGATATTTGGGGGATTTTCCTATAAGTAATATGATAACATATTCTTAATTACAATACATTTTACTGATTTTCAATATATATATACATATATATATGAAGAAATAAAAAATACATTAATAAATATAACAATATTCCATAGTAACAAAGAATAAAATTAATTTGTATTAGGAATAAATTGATTGCCATTAGAGGTTTTATTGAACTTCACTAGAAAGTGAAAAAAAGTTAACTCAGGGTTTATCAGTTCTCTCTCTCTGGAAAGACATAGCATTTTCCATGATAAGTCCTTTGGAATTATTTTGGATCATTTTCTTGATCAGAGGAACTAAATCCTTCACAATTGATGATTGTTACATTATTGCTGATACAACATTATATATGTTTCCCTAGTTTTGCTCATTTTGTTTTGCATCAGTTCATATGAGTCTTTTAAGGTTTCTTGTTTGAAATATCTCATATTTTAAGATTTACTTGTTATGGTGAAGAGGTAGTTGTGAAGTGTCATAGAGGTTGTACTCGAGGAAAAAGAAGCAAAAATTCACCAGAACCCAGGGAAATAAAAGGTCGACATGAAGGGAAATAAAGTTAATATCTGGAGTTCAGAAAGCATAGTTTTGAGATGGTAGATAAGTGAACCAGAGTAGGAATACTATAATGTCTCATATATATTTAATAAATATATTTAACATAATAAACATGCTCAAAGGAAGCTGCTTCTGTTATATCTCTAATTACATTAAACATATTAAAAGTAATAAAATTATATTTATATAGTTTAATATAACATAATTTATTGTATTTATAACAATTTAATAATATTTACATAATAATTCTTTATAATATTATGTGTAATATAATATATTTTTAGTTAATTTTATTGAGGTAGAGAGGGACTTTGAGTCAGGGAATATCCAGCCTCCTAATTGGAGGCTATTACCATAATCCAAAAGAAAGCTAAGAAGAGCCTGGGCTAAAACAGCTACTGTGTCAGTGGAGACAATGAGACACATATGTGTAATGTTATAATGATATAAATGGCAAGATTTGGCAACTGATTATATTTGTGGAATGGATGAGAATGAGAAATGAGAATGACACTTATGGCGTGAACTTTGGTGACTAAAAACTGGTGGTACACTTGTCAGAATTGGGAACGTTCAGATGAAGGGTAAATATAAATGTACAGTACTATTTTGGCGTTGTTGAGCTTGAGATATATACAAGAAAAGCAAAGGGTTGTTGAGGTTGTGAATCTAGAGCTCAGGAAAGAAATTAGGATTGAATATCAGTTAATATGTTGCTCATAAATATACTGACATAATCCATTGTATATATTTACATATAGTATGTAGCATGATTACATGATGAATTATTATATTGACCTCAGCTTTTATAAGAATAGTTTATTGAATTTGTAATTTTATTATATTAATAAAATAACATTTGTACATAGCATAGATGTATAATATAATATTTACATAATGATATATAAACTGAGTAGGATAAGCTTTCAACCCTAAATTTTGATTCTTTGGAGTATCTTTACTAAAATCTTAGTTAAATGCTTATTGTATTTACATTACACTGACTAGATTACTGACCCAATCAACATTTGAATAGGTATGCATAGTAGGCCTATAAGGCATTCTTGGAATTGGACTAGAAATAGAAAGTAAAACACAAAAACTTCTATGAAGCTTAGAAAATATAATTAATTGTGATAATGGCATGAATGATTGAATGTCCACATGGATAAATAAATGAATAAGTGAAAATAACTTAGTGAGCAAGTATGTGTCAGAAGCTGTCTTAAGTTCTGGGCATAAAAAAAAAAAACATGCAAGTAAAAAAGTCTCTGACATCAAGATGCATTCATTCTTAGAGAATACAATATTTAGTAGCATTGAAGGAATATTTTCTAACAGGGAATTCACAAAGATTGTGATTGGAAATATGGCACAATTGATTAGCATATTCTTTCCAGGAATGATAATATTGCTATGATTATTTTTCTCAGAGTTATAACTTGAAAGTAGGTAAGGAATGAAGGAAGACAAGGGTTTATGTAGTGGCATTCTCTGAAGATAGGAAGTAGTGTGTTATATCTAAGTACAGACTTAATACAGTCAACATTTACTAATCAGAAACCCGAAGTCCCAAACTGTGAGCTTCTATTCCTACAGGAAAGTGGAGATTAAAGAACAGGAACATAGCAAGTGGAAGATATAGGAAATCATAGAATGAAAGTACAAAAAGATCTATGAAAATTGTTCTTTTTGGGGCAGCTAGGTGGCGCAGTGGATACAGCACCAGCCCAGCCCTGAAGTCAGGAGGACTTGAGTTCAAATTTCATCTCAGACACTTAACATTCCCTAGCTGTGTGACCTTGGGCAAGTCACTTAACCTCAATTGCCTAAGCAAAAAAAAAAACAAAAAACCTGTTCTTTTAAACTATTTTTATGAATTAATTTTATAATCAGATAAGAGGGGACAGCACTTCTATAAGTGATAATGGTCTCTTTTCTTTCTGACTTTTAAACTGAATTCTCCAGGACATTTTGATGTCTGAATTTGTAGTTATTTTACAAATAATAAAAATTTCTGATATATAATCCAAGCAAATAGGTATTTGTATTTTAGTAAATATTTAATAGGTGTTTATTATGTATAACTTCTGGGTTATTACACAATTTCTACTGTTTCCATGTGTTATGCTAATTAGTAATTTGGGGTACTTAAGGAAAATTTTTCTGGAGTTTCTGCTGACCATAAATTGGACTTCAGTGGTAACCATGAACCCATTATCTTTACATATATATGCCAGCAGTAACATCATTCCATTACATTTTTTTCTTGGTTTTCCCCCTGGATCGCCAAGGGAACAATGATTTTATTTTTTTTAATTAAAGCTTTTTATTTACAGAAGATATGAGTGATTTTTCTATATTGAACTTTGCAAAAAAATTTTTTGTTCCAAATTTTTCCCCTCCTTCCCTCGACCCCCACTCCTAGATGATAGGTAGTCTAATACCTTTTAAATATGTTAAATTATATAACAAATCCAATATATGTATACATATCGGTATAATTATGTTACTGCACAAGAAAAATCAAATCTAGAAACATAAAAGCAACAACAACAACAACAACAACAACAACCTAAGAAGGAAAACAAAATGTAAACAAATATTCACAGAAAGCATAAAAATGTTGTGTTCTACTCAGTTCCCACAGGCCTCTCTCTGGATGTATATGACTATCTTCCTCACCGAACAATAGGAACTGGTTTGAATCAACTCTTTGTTGAAGAGAACTATGTCCATCAGAAATGATCATAATATAGTCTTGTTGCTGTGTATAATGATCTACTGGTTCTGCTCATTTCACTTAGCATCAGTTCATGTAAGTCTCTCCAGGCCTCTCTGAAATCATCTTGGTGGTCGTTTCTTACAGAACAATAATATTCCATAACATGCATATACCATAATTTCTTCAGCCATTCCCCAATTGATGGGCATCTATTCAGTTTTCAGTTTCTTCCCACCACAAAAAGGGCTGCAACAATTTTGCACATGTGGGTAGCTTTGCCTCCTTTGAGATCTCTTTGGGATATAGGCCCGGTAGAAACACTGCTGGGTCAAAGGGTATGCAAAGTTTGATAACTCTTTGAGCATAGTTCCAGATTGCTCTCCAGAATGATTGGATCTATTAACAGTTCCACCAACAATGTATCAGTGTCCAAGTTTTCCCACATCCCCTCCAACATTTGCCATTTTCTTTTCCTGTCATCTTAGCCAATCTGACAGGTGTGTAGTGGTATCTCAGAGTTGTCTTAATTTACATTTCTCTGATCAATAGTGATTTGGAGCACCTTTTCATATGACTAGAAATAGTTTCAATTTCTTCATCTGAACATTGTCTGTTCATATCTTTCGGGCCATTTATCAATTGGAAAATGTCTTGAATTCTTATATATTTGAGTCAATTCTCTATATATTTTAGAAATCAGGCCTTCATCACAATCTTTGAATGTAAAAATGTTTTCCCAGTTTATTGCTTCCCTTCTAATCTTGGCTGCATTTGTTTTGTTTTTCCAAAAACTTTTTAACTTGATATGTCAAAATTGTCTATTTTGTGATTAACGATAATCTCTAGCTCTTCTTTGGTAAGAAATTCCTTCCTCCTCCACATATCTGAGAGATAATTCTAATTTGTTTATAATATCATTCTTTATGTCTAGATCATGTATCCATTTGGACCTTATCTTGGTATATAGTTTTAGGTGTGGGTCAATGCGTAGTTTCTTCCATACTAGTTTCCAATTGAACCAGCAGTTTTTGTCAAATAGTAAGTTTTTATCCCAAAAGCTGGGGTCTTTGGGTTTATCAAACACTAGATTACTATAGTCATTGACTATTTTGTCCTGTGATCTTAACCTATTCCACTGATCAACCACAGTTTTTCTTAGCTAGCACCAAATGGTTTTGATGACTGCTGCTTTATAATATAGTTTTAGATTTGGTACAGCTATGCCACCCTCATTTATTTTTTTTTCATTAATTCCCTTGAAATTCTTGACCTTTTGTTTTTCCAGATGAATTTTGTTGTTATTTTGTCTAGGTCAGTAAAATAATTTCTTGGGAGTTTGATTGGCATAGCACTAAATAAATGGATTAGTTTAGGTAGTATTGTCATCTTTATTGTATTCATTCAATCTATCCAAGAGCACTTGATATTTTTTCAGCTGTTTAGAGCTGACTTTATTTGTGTATAGAGTGTTTTGTAGTTTTGCTCATATAGATCCTGACTTTCCCTTGACAGATATATTCCCAAATATTTTATACTATTGACAGTTATTTTAAATGAAATCTCTTTGTGTCTCTTGCTGTTGGATTTTGTTAGTGATGTATAAAAATGCTGATGATTTCTGTGGATTTATTTTATATCCTGCAACTTTGCTAAAGTTGTGGATTAATTCTAATAGGTTTTTAATTTATTCTCTAGGGATCTCTAAGTAGACCATCATATCTGCAAAGATTGATAATTTGGTTTCCTCATGACCTACTCTAATTCCTTTAATCTCTTTTCTTCTCTTCTTGCCAAAGCTAGCATTTCTAATACAATATTGAATAATAATGGTGATAGTGGGCAACCTTGTTTCACCCCTGATCTTATTGGGAATGTTTCCAGTTTATCACCAATATATATGATGCTAGCTGATGGTTTTAAATAGATGCTACTGACTATATTAAGGAAATGTACATTTATACGTTTATTCTCTAGTGTTTTTAATAGGAATGGATGTTTGATTTTATCAAATGTTTTTTCTGCATCTACTGAGATAATCATATGTTCTTTGTTAATTTGGTTATTGATATAGTCAATTATGCTAATCGTTTTCCTAATATTGAACCATGTTTGCATTGCTGGTATAAATCCTACTTGGTCATGGTGTATTATCCTGGGCATGACTTTCTGTAATTTCTTTACTAATATTTTATTTAAGACTTTTGCATCAATATTAATTACGGAGATTGGTCTATAATTTTCTTTCTCTGTTTTTGTTCTACCTGGTTTAGTTATCTGTATCATGTCTATGTCATAAAAGGAATTTGGTAGGAGTCCTTCATTCCCTATTTTTTTCAAATAGATTATATAATATTGGAGTTAAATGTTCTTTAAGTATTTGGTAGAATTCACATGTAAATCCATCTGGTCCTGGGGATTTTTTTTAGGCAGTTGATTAATGACTTGTTCTATTTCCTTTTCTAAAATGGGACTATTTAAGTAATTTATTTCCTGGTCTGTTAATCTGGGAAATATATATTGTGTAGGTATTCCTCCATTTCACTTAGGTTATCAAATTATTGGCATAAAGTTGGGTAAAGTAACTCCTAGTTATTGTTCTATTTTCCTCTTCATTGGTGGAAAGTTCTCTCTTTTCATTTTTGAGAGTAACAATCTAATTTTTCTCTTTCCTTTTTCTAATCAATTTAAGTTGAAGTTCATCTATTTTGTTGATTTTTTCATAAAAGCAACTTTTATTTTTATTTATTGATTAAATAGTTATTTTTAACTTTAAATTTTATTAATTTCTCCTTTTATTTTTAGGATGTCAAGTTTAGTATTTGATTGGGGATTTTTGATTTGTTCTTTTTCTAGCTTTTTTAGTTGCAAAGCCCAATTCATTAATTTTCTCTTTCTCTATTTTATGCAAATAAGCATCTAGAGATATAAAATTTCCCATTGTTACTGCTTTTGCTGCCTCCCATAGATTTTAGAATATTGTGTTATTATTATCATTCTCTTGGATAAAATTAGTAATTGTGTCTGTAATTTGCTGTTTCACCCATTCATTCTTTAGGATGAGATTATTTAGTTTTCAATTGCTTTTTGGTCTATTTTCTCCTGGCCTTATATTGCATGTGATTTTTATTGCATCATGATCTGAAAAAATGCATTTATTATTTCTGCATTTGATTTTGAGGTTTTTGTGTCCTAATGCATGATATTTTTGTATAAGTTCCATGAACCACTGAGAAAAAAAAGTAAATTCCTTTCTGTCTGCATTTAATTTCCTCCAAAGGTCTGTTATACCTAACTTTTCTAACATTTTGTTTACCTCCTTAACTTCTTTCTTATTTATTTTGTGGTTTGATTTATCTAGTTCTGAGACAGGGAGGTTGAGATCCCCCACTATTATAGTTTTGCTCTCTATTTCTTCTTCCTTCTCTCTGAACTTTTCCTCTAGGGATTTCCATGCTATACCACTTGGTG
>JAJPUD010034649.1:0-10728 GCA_023553655.1 Myrmecobius fasciatus | reverse complement strand
TCTGTAAGAAACGACCAACAGGAGGATTTCAGAGAGGCCTGGAGAGACCTGCATGAACTGATGCTGAGTGAAATCAGCAGAACCAGGAGAACATTATACACAGCAACAAGACTATACGATGATCAATTCTGATGGACATGGTTCTCTTCAACAATGATGTGATTCAAACCAGTTGTTCAGCGATGAAGATAGTCATATACATCCACAGAGAGGCCTGTGGGAACTGAGTGTGAACCACAACACAGCATTTTAACGCTTTCTGTGAATATTTCCATGCATTTTGTTTTCCTTCTTAGGTTGTTTTTTCTTCTTCTCTTTCTAGATCTGATGTTTCTTGTGCAGTAAGATAACTGTATAGATATGTATACATGTATTGTATTTGTCATATAATTTATCCTATTTAGCATGTATTAGATTGCCTGTCATCTAGGGGTGGGGGGTGGGGGGAAGGAGGGGAAAAGCTTGGGAAAAAAAGTTTTTGCAAGGGTCAATGTAGAAAAATCACTCATATGTTTTGTAAATAAAAAGCTTTATTAAAAAAAAAAAAAGAAAACAGGTCCAATTAACAGGTTAGTTGATCCATCAGTGAAAAAACATTAGGTGAACAGCTGCACACAGACCCTAAATTTGGGGGACTATGGAAGGCTGCAAACACTTGGAATCAGATCCTTTGCTTCTCTTCTCCAGGCTCCCTTTGATCATCTGGAGCATCAGATGGTAAGCTCCTTGAGGGCAGGAACTTGTCTAGTGCTTCTTTTTGTATCCCCATAACTTAGTGCTTAGCATGTTTATTGATGACTAGAGTTTAGCACAGTGTCCAGCACATAGTAGGTGTTCAATAAATGATTATTAATAGCCAGAGCTTAGTACATATTGAGTTCCTTTTCCCTTGGAGCTTCTTCCAGTAAGGAAATCACAAGTTTTCTGCCCCAGTATCTAGAATAGGATTCCCAATTCTTGGTAGTATGGCACGTAGTAGGTGCTTAATAAATGTTTGATAATGGCCAGAACTTAGCAAAGTGTCCAGTACGTAATAAGTGTTTAATAAATTTTTATTGATGTTCAATTCTTAGTAATACCTAACCTATAGTAGGTGTTTAATAAACGTTTATTGATGGCCAGGCTTAGCATAGTACCCAACACATAGTAGGTATTTAATTTATTGATGCACAATGCTTAGCACAATGCTTGACACATAATAAATACTTAATAAATGTTTATTAATAGCCAGAGCTTAGCATAGTACCCAGCACATAGTAGGTATTTAATAAATAAAATGTTTATTGGGGTGCAATGCTTAGCATAGTGCCCAGCACATAGCAGGTCCTTAATATATGTTTGCTTATTGGTAGATTGAAAGAGTTGGACTCTGTGACCTTTAGGGTTCTTTCCAGCTATAAATCTAGGATCCAAATATGAAGCCCCCTCCCCAAAACTAACATAGACCTTGGCTGTATGAAATGAAAGCCACTGGGAGATGGGGTGCAAAGGACTTGGCTGGCAGCATCAGAGCCAGAGTAACCTGGATTCAAATTTTATCCACAGACTAGCTCCGTGACCTTGGGCTATCACTGCACCCCTCAGTGCCCCCCCCACTCCCAAGGCAATTCTCTAGGAGAATCTAATTGGTTTTGGCAAATTGAGTTCCCCCAGAGCTTCTTCCACTCTGCCCCAACACCTAGAATAGGTTTTCCAATTATTGGCCCCATATTTCATGAAGGAACAAGGACAAGTAACTTGTTTAAAAAAACAAACAAATAAACAAACAAAACCAGGAAGTTCTACTTTTAGAGCTCAGGAAAGGTTGAAGGGGAAAGAAAAAGACTGAACCTCCATCATATGGAAAAGGTAGCCCCACAGAATGGAGAGATGGAGGAGAGGAAGTTTGGATACAGAAAGGAGACAGTTGTTTCCCTGCTGCCCAGGGAGATGCACAGCTATCCCAGATCTCCACAGGTCAGGAAGCTTAGGGAAAGGCAGATAATAACTAGGGTGGAGGAGGGTGGAAGAGGGAAAGCGGATGGGAGGGCAACATGAAATCACAGAATTGCATGGAAAGAAACATCAATCATCAACATTTATTGAGGAACTACTAGATCCCTGGTTCTTAGTTAACCTGGGTCTGACAATTTTTTAAGCTATATTTTTAATAATTTCTTAATTATATGGTTATATATAATTATAATACATAAAATTATATGGTTATATAATTAATTATATTAATTACATATTTTCTTGTATAATTAGTTAATATAATTTTAAGATTTTTAAAAAGCTATTTCAATTCAATTGTTAGGGTTGTTTTTTTTTTAATATAATCTTAGGCATTTTGTTTATATGTATTTAAAAACACGATTCTGGAAAGGGGTGAATAGGCTTTCCCAGGCTGCCAAAGTGGTCTAGGAGCCAGAAAAGACTGAGGATTCCTGGTCTGGGTTCAATACCCTGAGTGAGGAGCTGCCCTACCTCCAGAGAAAAAGGTCCCATGATCCTCCTTCTGCCCCCAAGCAGCTTATCCAAACATATGCATGTGTATAGAAGGAGGTCACTGCAGAGGCACAAACAATAGGCGTGCTAGCACATGCACACACTAAACATGCAGGTATGCATAAACACAGGAAATGAGCAGCCATGCACACACACAAACACAAAAAGCTGCAAGCGTGCACAGCGCCTAAACGCATTTGGAGTCACCAGCATGCATGTGGATTTCTATGCACAGGAGCCAGCATGATTCTGTGCATGCATTCAGAGTGACACGCTCCTGCCCTGGCCCGGCTGCACGCATGCAAGCACACTCAAGTACTGCCTGAGAATCTCATGAATTGCTAACACACTCATACATGGATTTTTGCACACACACACACACACACACACACACACACACACCCGCAAACATCCTCGGAAGTTTCCAAGAATTTTTTTTGGGGGGGGGCTCTAGCGCTGGGTCATTAAGGGACCAATCAGGGTGCTTCCTAATTGCGGGGGAGGGGGCTCGCTGGGCTGAGAACGCCACGGGAGGGCTGGCGGAGCCAGCACGCATAGTGCAAGAGGCCCAGGGCCGGCTGCGGACTTTGTCCTGGGAGGTAGCCCTGAGGACGCTACTCTGTTGTCACGTGGTCTCGCCTCTACCTGGCGCTGCAGGTAAGGGGGGGAGGGAGGGGGAGGGGCGGTGACGCAGAGCCTCGGGCTTCGGACCTCAGCCAGCTCCTTAGGTGCCTCCCCCACCCCGGACTGAGCTGGCCGCGCCCCCTTCCAGGTGAGCCCCGCCCCAGCCGGCCGCCAGGTAGGCAGGTGCCTTCGCTCCGGCCCCGCCCCATCCTCCCTGACCCACCCTCACCCCCCAGTCCCCCAGGCTACCAGCGCGCTCCCCTGGCCTGGCTGCAGCCCTTGGACAGCCAGAGCCCCGCGGTCTCGGGCGGGCGGACAGGAAGTGGGAGGGGAGACCGGGGGGGGGGGAGGGGAGGGGACGGCAGCGGCCCTGCCCTGGACTGAAGCGGACCGGACGCCACCGGACTCACTCGGCGCTGGACGCTCGGATTCCCGGGGGCTGCGCCGGGGCGCAGGTGAGAACGCACCGGGGGCAGGGCCTGGGCGCCGGCCCCACGCCGCTCTGAAGCTCGCTAGCTTTCTTGCTTTCTTTTTAAACAGCTTTTTAAGGACTTTCCCTGCACGTCTCAGGAAAGGAGCGAAGGGCTGTGGGGCGCGCCTTGGGGATGCGGGGTCCGGGCAAGAGAGCGGAGAGCCCTGGGAAGGGAAAAGGGCTGAGCTCCGGGAGCGAGCAGGGGGACCGTGGGATCCTGGTAACCGATTTGGCGGTCCCCCTATGGGCTTCCTTTCTGCTCTCCCAAGGCTGTCCTCCCCTCAAGGAGTTCGGCTTGGTCCTGTCCCCTGCCTCCGGGATTTGGATTTGGGGTGGGAGGTGTCTCCCTCACCTCTCCCTTTTGATCACTGTTCTTTTTTCTGGGGGGTGGAGAAAGGTAGACTGAGATTAGACTTCTGGTAGGACTTCCTCCCGCTGGGGCTGAGTCCCTGGGAGGGGCTAGGGAAAGTTAATCTGGGGTTAACCTCTTACCTAATTGAGCCGTAAGTCTTGGAGAGCTTGCTGTCCCTTGGAAATGCTCGGAGACTGGAAGTGGGGGAAGACTGGGAGTTGGGAGAGACCTCCAGGTGGGCTTCTCTGAGACGCTTGGGAAGGGGGGGAACTTCACCGCCAGATCCTTCAGCTATCGAGCCTGCATTTGCAAACTACTCACTACTTTTGCGTGCAAGTAGAAACGTTCTTGGAGCCTGCCAGTGTGCCAAATGCTTTATATTCATTATACAGTGAAGCAGATGCTATTATTATTATTGTTGTCCCCCTTTCTTATAGATTAGGAAAATTTGGCCCAGCGCCACTAAGGGTTTTTCTAATCTAAATCACAGTATTTTGAGTGGCCTCCAGTGATTTCCCATTATTACCTCCAGAATCCAACTCCACAGTTTGGCTTACGGAGCCCTCTTCCTAATTTATTTCCCTTCGGGACCAAGCTACAGTAACCTCCAACATAAAACTCCATCTTCCTTCTCCATTCTTTTACCAGATCCCTTCCCCAGCCAGGAATGGCTCCCCCTCCTCCCTGATTTCCTTCTAAATAGTTCTCAAATTCTGCCTTTTATCCAAAGATCTTCCCTTATCCCTGAAGCTGCTAGCAATCTCCTCTGGATAGATCTTTAAAATACCTTTTTACCTGCTCTTCCCAGGCTCCCCCACTCCATGAAGAGAGAGATTATTTTTAACTTTGACATTCTTTTAAATTCCACTGCTTAGGGAAGTTCCTGGCCCTGCTTAACTTAACTACCAGTTAAACGTCTGAGACTGTATTTGAACTCAGGTCTTCCTAATTCCAGAATCTATCCACTGCTACATCTAGCTGTCCCTCCTATTCATTTGACATGTGAGGAAACCGAAAAGAACAGGGTAAAGATCCTTGCCCAGGGTCACACAGCTAGTAAATGTCTAAGGCAGAATTTGAGTTCAGGTCCAGTCCTGATTCCAGATCCATTGTACCACCTAGCCCAAGTCATTCATTTCTTTGGTATGGGGAACTCCCATTACCTGTTAGAATCTTAAGAGATTGCCTGAAGCAAGGAGAGGTCAGAGGACATATTTAATAAACATTTACAAACCTTATCTAATTTGATCTTCACCCAGGCCCTTTGAAGTGGTATTCTCCCTCTTCATTTGCAGAAAATGGAACTCTGAGGGCTCTTGAGTAGCCAGAATCCCCACCTATTTACTCATTAGATGTGGAATTCAAACTCCTATCTTTCTGAATGAAGTCCAGCGTTCTGCCCATTGGGCCACCCAGTCCCTCTCCTTCCTTTTCTCTCTCTGCTGGCCAAGCCACCAAAAGACATCAACCTGATGCTGATTCTGACCGGGATTCTGGTAGCCTCTGGTCAACATTCCCTTTTCATGTCCTATATAGCCCATGAGCCTTCAGGGACTTGAGAATCCAAGATTATGCAATAGAGAGCCAGTTCTCACTGCAGCCTCCAGGGTGGGCTTAGCCATTGGGGAGGGTGAATGTCTTTGCCTGAATTTAACTGTTTCTATTTCTAGCTGGCCATTAGAGATTAGCCTTATAACTTATGTCTTTATCTCCTTCCTATAAGAAAAGCTTTGTGTGGTGATGATAATACATTGCCTTGTGTCTACAATGCCTGCTGCAGGGGCTTCTCTGGGGGCTGAGTGCCTTTATGTTCACAAGGAGAGAGAGAGATAGAGACAGAGACAGAAAGAGAGAGAAATAGACACAGAGAGAAGCTAGTTGGACAGATTCTTTCCTGAAAAACAAAAGTTTGATCTTTGGTTCAAGAGCAGAATTGTCCTGTGTATATCCATCAGTGTGAGAAAGTGTATTGGGGGATCATATCATTTTCCCAACCTTTCCAGGGAAATGGGAAGTGGGAATTGTGATTTAGTGGCAAGAACACAGGACTTTCTACTGGATTCTAGCCTCAGCTCTTTCACTGACAACTCCAGAAAATCACTGAAGAATACAAACTCGGTCTCAGTTCCCTTATCCACCAAATGGGCATGACAGCTATTTTGTGGAGTGTAGGAAAAATCAAATGAGAGAATCCTTGTGAAAATATTTTTAAAAGTCAAAAGCATAAGTAAGATGGTGGTTATCAGTATTATCTGGGGAGATGCTGAGGTCAGGTGCAGGGGGAGGGGGAAAGAATCCATATAGGGGCACCTAGCAAGTAGAACTGACCAGATTCCCAGTCTGGATCTTCCTGGAAAAGGTGATATATTGATATGGATTCTGCTGGATGTCAAGGTCCTCAATCACTGTAACAAATAAATAGAGAAAAGTTCAGAAACTTTCACTAAGGATACAGATGTCCAAAATGGTGCATTATGTGTCTTTACCAATCAACAGCAGTTGACTAATTGTACTGGGGATAGTTAATATAGATAAAAGTATTGAGGGGGAAACAGGACAACTTTCTTTAAGCATTTGGAGAACCATGAAGTTTTAGTTACTAGAGCGGGACTAATGGCATTGGATGGAAGTTAAATTGAAGCAGATTTAGGCTCCACATCAGGAAAATCTTCCTAATGAGAGAGAGCTATCTATAAATGGAATAAATGGGCCATCTTGGGACACAGAATGACTCCTTGTCAGGAATCAGATAAGCATTTTTTGGGCGCCTGCTGTATGCTAGGCACTGGGGATGAAATACAAAGAATGAAACAGTCATATTTCAAATCCCTTCCGGTTCTGATGGGGATACGAGCTCATGTATGTTTTTCAGGGTGTTCAAAGTCTCAGTAGTGATTGGACCAAATGGCCTTGAAGGTCCCTTCCAGTTCTGACCTAGTGACTTAGAAATCTCCCTGTGCACCTCCCTGAGGTGATACAGTGGACAGAGTTCAGATCTAGCCTCAGGCACTTAATAACTATGTAACCCTGAGCAAATCACTTAATCTCATTACCTCGGTTTCCTCATTTGTAAAATGGGTATTGTAACAAGAGTGGTAAGAATCAAGTGAGCATAGTGTCTGACATATAGTAGGTACTTAATAAATGCTTCTTTCCTTTGCTTCCTTTTTGTAGAAATGTTTGATTTGTTCTGTGCCCTAGATCTTGGGCAGCTTAAAAACACAGTCCAACATAAGGCCTTCCCAGGGAGTTACACAACCCCAGTAACTCACATTTAGCTGTTGATTCAAGCTTTACAGAATGTTTTCCTTACAGCTTACCCTGAGGTACTAGAACACTATAATGATCCCCATTTTGCACATGCGATAATGGGAGTCAGTGATTTATTTGCCCAGGGTCACAGCTCCAAAGCATCAGAGCTGGGACTTGAAGCCCTTTCTTTATGGATCTTTATATGCCAGCATTGTTTCCACGAACACAAGAAAAGCCACCCAGGAACAAACAGGCCTCCAGAAACACCCGCTGTATCACTCAGAGATCTTGGTTGGTGATCACAAGCTCTTTCTCCTTCCCAAACAAACAGCCTTTGCTAGCACAGCATAACAGGTCCATCTCTAATAACTACCAGCTCTCCTGGCCCGTCTTGGCCCTCCTGCTATTATCTGCTGTTTACATTTGGCCTTGGAGGAGGAGAGGCCGGTGCCCTCCCTATGGCTGTTGGCAGCAGCTGCTACCCCTGTAGCATCGCAGGTCGGTTGTCTTGGCTCCCTAATTAGAAGGGACTGTGAGACTTGGAGTCCAGAAGGGGCCTTTGTGACCATCTAGCCCTTCCACCCTCACCCCCATTTTACAAATGAGGATGTAAAAGGTCACGGAGGTTACTGCCCTTACCTATAGTTTCACCTGTACTCCGTCACATAACTGAGAATTGAACCTCTAACTGAAAATCCCAGCACTCTGTTCACTATATCAGGGCTTCTTAAACTTTTTCCACCTAGAATCCTTTTCCATCCAAGAAATTTTTCCACAGCTTCAGTATATAGGTATATAAAATAAATATATAAAGTGAACATTTACTGACAATAAATCATAATTTCATAATCCCCACTATGTGCACAATTTAAAAAGCTTTGCACTGTACATACTGGAAAGGGGAGAAACAAGCATTTATTAAGACCTATGTCCTTGGCACTGTGCTAAGCACTACAAATATTATCTCATTCAAATCTCCCAATAGCCCTGGAGAATGGGTGCTGTTATTAACCCCCATTTTTTCATTTAAGGAAAGTGAGGCAGACAAAAGGTTAAGAAATGTTCCCCCCCCCCCCCGCCAGATTTCAACTCAGGTCTTTCTGAACCCCAGGCTCAGTGTTCTATTAAGTATACTCACACTACCTCTGTAAGAAATTTTACTGAACTTCTGCCTAGAACAAGCTCCATTTTTCTGAGAAATTACCATTTGTCCAGTGATTGCCCTGGAGGGGTATCTCCAGCTCACTTGTGTTTAGAAACACTGTTGAATTTAGAAGCACAACTTTGACCCTGTTACAACACCTACTCAAGAGTCTTTGGTGGCTCCCCAGTACCTCTAGCAAAGCAACAAAAATCTACTTCTTCATTCTGATGTTTATAGGCTCTTTTCATGATCTAGCTGCAGCTGTAGCTTGCCAGAAGTCACACCCTCTGTTTTAGCCATGCTGGCTGTTCCTAAACACTTTTCCTCCCTGTCTCTGCTTGGGAAGTCTCCTAGGAGGGGCTCCTTCATCTCTTCCTCTGATCAGAATCCCTTGTTTCATTCATTTTCAGCCCAAATCACCTTTTATGAGAGGGCAGTTTTCCTCAGACCTCTAGTTGATAATGGGGATGTTCTTGTTCTCTCTCTGTCTCTGTCTGCCTCTCTATCTTTATCTCTTTGCCTCTGTTTCTCTGTCTCTCTCGCTCTCTGTCTCTATGTCTTTCTTCTTTCTATCTCTCTTCTCTATCTCTTTTCTTTATCTCTCTTCTCTGTCTGTTTCTGTGTCTATCTCTATCTCTTCCCCTTCTCTTTCTCTTTCTCCTTTCTTCTCTCTCTGTCTCTGTCTCTGCCTCTCTATCTCTTTTTTCCTCTGTTTCTGTCTCTTTCTATGTCTCTCTCGTTATCTTTGTCTCTATCTCTCTTCTCTATCTCTTTTCTGTATCTGTCTTCTCCGTCTCTGGTTCTGTGTGTCTATCTCTATTTCTTCCCCTTCTCTTTCTCTCTTTCCTTTTTCTTCTCTCTCTCCCATTCTGTCTCTCTTCCCTCTTTCTCTCCTTCTCCATCCCTTCCTCTTTCCTTCTTTCTGGCCCTCCCTTTCCATCCCCTTGAATTAATTATCTTGTATCCCCTTACTGTGTGGTCTCAGTAAGAGGTCAGTTCCTTGAAGGCAGACACTTTTCCCCTCACCGCTCAGCTCCTGGTCAGCATCCACCTGCTTCCTGGATTGACCAGGCAGAGAACTCCCAGGGGAGTCCCTTGGCAGGAGGGCAGCCACATCCAAGCCCCCTGTGTTTCCATCTTTTCTGAGTTAGAGATTCCAGTTTTTGGTCTGACCTGTGATTTCACTGGGAAGGGTGTTGCTTGGGAGGGAAGGGAGTTCCCTTAGTATTGCAGGTCAAGACCTTGTCCTGAAGCAAGGGAGTCCCTTGGTTCACCCAGAGGCATCAGCCAGGAGGGGTCAGAGGCACACCTTGTACCCTGTCTTCCTGGCTCTCTCTGTCCTCGGAAGCCCCTGCCAGGGAGCTCAGGATGTCCCCAGTGACCCGAGCCTTCCCTCATTCCATCAGAGAGGCAGTTTGCTGGAGTAGAACATGTAGCAATGTCAGTGGTCCTGGGTTCAAATCCCAGCTCTTAACACTTAATCAGCCCAGTATTTAAAGTGTGCACTTAACACTAGAGTGTCCCAGCTGGGAGGGACCATAAAGGTGGTCAAGCCCAACCCCCTCATTTTACCAGAGTTAATTGAGGCTTTCCCCACGGAGTTTGGGGCTGGTCCAAGGTCCAAGGGCAGAGCAAGACTCAGGCTCTCTGGCCAGTGGGCTGTCATTCAGTCTCTTCACTTCTTGGTTTGCTCCTTTGTAAATAATGATGTCAAAAGGTGAGAACTGGCTTTATTATCTGTCTGTATTCTCAGTCTTAGCCAACTGCTTGGTAACAACATAAATGCTTATTGACATGTTGACTCGAAACTTCACAGGGGATGCTGGGAAAAAAACACTGAATGGAAGAACCCTCGTTTTCATATCTGAGGATCCCGGTCCTCCACTAAATGTTCTCTTGACATTTACTACATGGGTGGCCCTCAGAACCTCACTCCCCCTTCCAAAGGCCTCAGTTTATTCAACTGTAAAATGGGAGTGAGGTACTTGGATCTTATGATGTGAGAGTATTCTTTATTATTGAAACCTGAAACCTTCTTGTGGGTCCTGATTATTCAGTGATTCCATCAATGTGGAAAAGAACCCCTCTTTCCATTCCTTAGGGAGCAGCCTTGGAGAGACTTTCCCCGCTTGGCCAGACAGGAGCCACGGCACTCCACAGCCTGACCTTTGAGCCAGTGTTCCATGTCTGGCTTTGTAGCCTCATTGGAGCTATTGCTCTCTTTCTCCAGCCTTCTAGACCCTGGACAGAGTGATCTCTGTGACCCAGTGTGACACGGGAGAAGGACCTTGGGGATGGGGCAAGGCGTCACTTTCCTGAGTCCAAAATCAGCCTCAGCACTAGACTGAGTCACTTAACCCCATTGCCTTAACCACCACAACAAAGAAAAGCAAGATA
>JAJPUD010034648.1:0-10729 GCA_023553655.1 Myrmecobius fasciatus | reverse complement strand
TTTTTTTTCTTGTAGATAGGATTTTTCTTGCATAACTTCTCGAGCATTTCAACATTATTAATATGCAGTGGACTTCCTGCCATCTAGGGGAGGGGAGGGGACTGGGGGTAAAATTTGTAATGGAAATCTCTGTAAAGATCAATGTTGGGAAACTACCCATATACATGTCATACAAATGAAAAGCTTTAAATAAAAAAAAGAAAAAAAAGTAATCAAACAGAATTAAAGACACATAATAATAATAATAAAAAAACAATGTAAATTGCCTATATGTAAATGTTATCCAGGAGATATTCAGTATAATTTCCATCCTGTGTAAAGTAATCAAATTCTGCCAGTAATTGAATTTCTACTTCACAAATAAATTAATTGCCTATTTTTCCAGATTGTGGTAAGTAACACATGGAAATTTAAGTAACCTTGAGATAATGAAATAAGCGCACAATGTGAAACACATGATAAGGCAGTACAGAATCAATTACATAATGAATAGTATAGACCAGTGATGTTAAACTCAGATAGAAATGAGGGATCAATAATTCCTACATAAGCATTTATGTGTGCTAGCTATATATTGACTTAATTTTAAAATGTAATGTTAATAATGTTTTATTATATTTTTATTTATTTTATTAAATATTTCCCACTTACATTTTAACTTGCTTTGAGCTAGGGGTTGGTAGTGTTGTGGGCTACATAGGGCATTTGACACCATTATCTGCTCTACAGATAACAATGGAATATGAAATCATTGTGGGCATTGCTGATCTTGGAAAGCTTGGGGAAGAGACTTAAGGAGAAGAGAGGCTTTAAAAGATGGATAGTTTGGATCAATGCAAAATAAATAAGAGAAGGAATTCTAGCCATGTATAATGGCATAGGCAAAGACATAGAAGTTAGCGGATATATGAGGCATATTCTGTTAATGTTGTAGTTGTACTGTATTAGCCAGACTATTTAAGAGAATATTATAGTAATGACAAATTGCCTGGTGTATAAAGAAATTAAGTGAATTGTCCAGTATCATCACTAGTATCTATTATAGAAGGTATTTGTACCCAGTTTTTTTTTTCTCCCAAGGTTTGGATTTCTATCTATGGTACTACAAATAGGGTAATTTATTAATTTTTATATTTTTAGTTACATAATGTGGCACTACTTTCTGTCAATGGAGTAATAAGTTTCACTTAAACAAAAGTAACTCAACCATATAAAGTACAATGAGAAATGATATACATTGAGGGAAATGGTGGGATAGATTCAGCAACCATGGAATGCCACACTCTTCAAGACATATTGTCTTTCTGTTTCTTTAAATGCACAAGATAAACTTTATTTGTTGGTCTTTTTTTTGCATGTAATTGAAGCACATAGATTAAACCACAGTCTCCAATGCAACATGATTTATATAAAGATAATGAATTTGCAAAATGACTTCAGAAACATAAACCTTTGAGTCATAAGATGGAATATTTATGAAACCTGGCACTAAATACCAAAATAAAATCTGCTGGCAGATTCAGTAATATCATTTAATTAATTGGGAGTAAATACAACGGAAATAGTAGTACAACCTGCAATTAATCTTAGTCTGCATGAATAAGGACCTCAGTAGTAACCTTGGACCCTGAGGCTAAAAAAGGAATTTCCTGGAAGATCAATAAGGGAATCATCCTGAAGGAATGAAAGTGTTCTAATTTCCCAAGAATTCTTTTTCCCACTTTCAAGGAATATCAACTAATTGTCAATTTCCCAAGTCTTCCCTAATCCCACCCCAGCTCTGCCTACAACAACAATTAGTTCCAGTCCTCAGGTCCAGACTCTTCTTTCCCTTTTACTAAGGCCTGGTCTTGTTAGACCAAGATAAGAGTGCTATATAAACCTACCAGACTTTATTGATTTGGGGAGAGAGGAGTTCAGTTCCTCAAGATCACAGTGCCAACATAAAAGTTCCCCATGTCTATTCTGTCTGACTGCTCTTCATTTTGTATGAATCTTTTATCAATAACATTACTTTGCTTTACTGCCTTGTTGTGATATATATATATATATGTGTGTGTGTATATATATATACATACATACATATATATGTATATATCTTTGTACTGGATTTTTGCTATTCCAAACCTTTGTAAGTTTGCTTTAAGACAACATAAAAAGTTCTAAAATACAGAACTGTTTTAGGCTTATGATCCTGACACTGAAAAAAAACATACCAAAGTTCAAAAACCAAACATGTGTAATTCATGCAACCCCCCCTCCCAAAAAAGCCCACTTTTATTGAAATGATGACTTGGATTTAAGGTGGATCCTAAAAGGAGCAAGGCTGTGGAGAATTTTTGGGGGGATGAGAAAGTGATAGTTTCAGATATTAGAGAAGAAATATTCTCTCTAATTTAAAGATAGAAGTAGGATTTTTAAAGATTCTAGCCTCTGAGACAGAAAGATGGGTTTAAATAATACTACTTGACATATTTGTTTGACCTGAGCAAATCACAACTTCCCAGTGTCACTAAGGAAGACTATAAACTTTAGAGAAGGTAAGGATTTGTAATGATGAAATCACAAGTCTGGTGTGTGTGTGTGTGTGTGTGTGTGTGTGTGTGTGTGTGTGTGAGAGAGAGAGAGAGAGAGAGAGAGAGAGAGAGAGAGACAGAGACAGAGACAGAGACAGAGACAGAGACAGAGACAGAGACAGACAGACAGAGACAGAGAGAAAGACAGAGACAGTGAGAGAGACAGAGACAGAGACAGAGAGACAGAGACAGAGAATGAATCAACTCTTGAAAATATTGTGACAGCTGAATCGTTTCTATGTCTATGAGTCTATGAGACTCATTTTTGAGAAGGGTTAGAAACTTATACAAGTTTTTATTGCTGATGAGACAACATCTGCTTCTATGGACATATTTCTCCAAGGAAGGATATTATGTGGCAAGACTTAGAACAGCAAGGTTATACTGACCTCCCATCTCTGTGGCAATCCCCAAGGAGACTGCATGATTAAAAATTAAGCATCACCTATACAAAATTGGCAGGGAAACAAAAAAAAAACACCTGAATCACTGTTGCACAAAATTTTGTGGAGCAGTTTCACTTTCTTTAATGAAATCATCAAGTATTTAGCTCAAAGGAATTTGGTATTTAATAGCCTAATTTTAGATAATACACCATGTCTCCTGGACTGATATATTTACATATTGAGACATTGAGCTTATTTTTTTCTCCCCAATACAATTTCAGTTTTCCAAAGCTTGAACTCAAGTATGACCACTGTTTGTGATATACTGCTGCTGAATAAGATTCCCTTTTGCTGCCACAATAATAAAAGGATTAAAAGAATGAGAAGGTGAATATATATCATGAAAGCCACATTCTTGTTCCACTGTAATGAATTTTTCTCCACTTGTTCTTTGGCTTTTAAGGTTGTCTCTCTGACTTCTGCCTATTGCTGTACAACATATAGTACTTGTGTAAACTTAGCCTTTCTGACAAATATGGATGTATGTGTGTGTGTGTTGGGGGAAGGGAATGTTATTTCAAAATACAAATTCTATACAATTAGAAAGAATGTAGATTAAGAGTTGGAAAGACTTGTTACTTGGAAATACCTGTGTGACTAATTTCTCTATATATAATGAAAGAGTTAGATGATGCGATATTAAAGATTTCTTGCAACTTACTATAGATAATGAGAGTTAAGCGGGAAGGGGGCTTTCTCTTCCCTCTCTCATGAAGTTTGGTTGTTCTGGGGGAATTAGTTCTTTCTTTCCTCGCTAAGCCATGAAAACCTGATGTTCTGGAGATTTTAATCGTATAAGGAAAATTGTTTTTATTTATTTGTTTTTATTTTACTCTTAGTTTTGTTTTTTTTTTTGACTGGGCCACATACTACTTTGTGGCTACTTTGAAAGTAGCTACTTTGATCTTGACCATAAGCCTTCATTTTTTAAAACCTTGGCCACTTTGTCCATCCTTAGGTGACCTGATGACTCCTACTGCAGCTCAGACCCCCTAAGCTCAATCAACCCAACAGCCTCATCTTAAGGCCTAAAACTGCTCTGATAGCATTTTATGGTCCATGAGTACCTCCTTATATTCTCATCCCAACTGGGAACCATTAAACTGGCTTGGTTATAGGATCATAGATTTAAAGCTGAAAGGGCTTTTAGAAGTCATCACATTCAAATGATTCTTTTTATACATTAGGAAATTGAGGCACTGGGCCACATAGCTCTTAGTCAAAAAAATAATTAAAAAATTCATACAGGTGGGGCAGCTAGGTGGTGAAGTGGTTAGAGCACCAGCCCTGCAGTCAGGAGGACCTGAGTTCAAATCTGGCCTCAGATACTTAACACTTCCCGGCTGTGTGACCCTGGACAAGTCACTTAACCCCAATTGCCTCAAAAAAAAAAAAAGAATTCATACAGGTGCATGTCAACTTCAAGAATATCCAACTGTTTCCTTGTAGGCAATATTTTTTGCTACATCTATTTTTTGATATATTAGCTCCTGTATATGGAATCACCTACTTCTTTCATCCATTCAGCTAGTAAATATCTGGATTTATCTCTATCTTCTCTTTTTTCTTGTCCTCTTCCAAGGTTTGGCTTATCCTGAATGCCACATGCTCTCTCATTCTATAAATACCATTCTACTCTTTCCTTCTGTCTTTACATAGTTTGTTTATCTTCTTTTTTTCTCCTATCCCCCCACCATCTTGTTTCTGCTCTCTTTTCTTTTGTCTCCTGGTTCCTGACTCTTGCTCCCATCTGGGATGTCATCTGCTCACTTTTACCCAATTGTCAGTGCCAGCTGGTACACTTAGGTATCCTGGATACCATCTGTGTTCTCTAAAATAGCTTTTTTGTTGCTATATAATACACAGCTACAGTTCTAAAAACAATTCTGATAGAAATATTAGAGGAATTCAGAAGCTAAAATGTAGTGTTTATATCTGAAAATGGGCACTTCTAAATTTCCTCATCATATAGCCTCATCCAATTATGGTATCTCCCACAAAACTCACAATCCTTGTTTTGAGGAACTGTTTATTTGTTGTTTGTTTGTATTTTATTTTGTATATTTGTTTTTATTTTCCCAAACTGCTTTCATGTGAAAAGAGACCGAACAAAAGCATTTAGTGGTGTCAAATATCTTGCCCAATGCTTGGACAAAAATGGGATTTTCTGTAAATAGTGAGGTTTTGTGTTTCTCTTTGCAAATAATATCATACTGATTAAAGAATTCTGGAATATTACATTACTTCCTCAGAAAAATTGATGATTATTCAAAACAGAAAATGAATTAACTATTCATACAGAAAAAATTAAATGGATGGAAAAATGCACATTATCCATAATGTTACATTCATACATACATACATTGTGTATGTATGTATAAGGATAGAGATTAGATTTGTTATTATTGAAAATTCCAGATGAGAAAAAACTTCCTTTACTAATAGAGGAGACCACCATGTTTGCAACTTAAAGATATTTTAACAGTACTTTAATACTATTAGTAGTAATTACTAGCACTAAAATTTGTACTAAAGTACTAATACTGATAATACTTTAAGATTACTTTTCCAATATCTCTAGTCATTTTAGGAGAAGGCAGAGGGTAAAAGCCACAAAGAATGAAGTCAGTGATGGGGCAGCTAGGTAGTGCAATGGATAGAGCATCAGCCTTCAAGTCAGGAGGACCCGAGTTCAAATCTGGTCTCAGACACTTAACACTTCCTAGCTGTGTGACCCTGGGCAAATCACTTAACCCCAATTGTCTCAGCAAAAAAAAAAAATGAAGGCAGTGATTCTGAGACAGCCCAGCTTTCAACTTTCTTTGAGACTATCCCTGCCCAAGAAACATTCCTTAATAAGACATTTCTATCTTTGATCTGGAAAAGTGAAGAAGGGGGGGGGGGAATGAAATGTGATGTTGGTCAAAAGAAACACTAATGAAATCCTTCACTTGCTTGCAGGCTGGAAATTAGGGCATAAAATAGTCCCTGACCATGATGAGTTCATTTTTAGCCAATGAATAATCTTTGTGTCAAGTTATAGTTAATCTCTGCTATGAAAGTCTATGATTTGGTTTCTGTGAATATTCCTTCCTCTTTATAAAAATTGCTACCAATGTCAGTGATTAGTGTACTTTGTAATAATGGTTGCTTTTTGAGAAAATGAGGATCTTATCACCTGTCTCTTGCTACTGGCAAAATATAGATAATTAGATGAGCACCTAAGAATGTGGATGTTCATCTATGATTTGTATGAATTATGCAGACTACCTGAAAATTGGTGATAGGAATCTCAGAAGAACAGACTTTTCTGAAGGATTTTTAGTACCACCTGCTTTTGATTCACCTAGAATTGCCAAAAAAGCAGTTTTGCTTTTTTTTTTTTAAATTATGACTTTGACATATGCTCCTTGTCTTTGCCAAAAGTCAATGATGCCCAAGTTTATGATAGGTGCCCCAAATACTCCCGCAAATGATAAAAAATATTCTCAATCCAAGACCACAACAATATAGAAAATGTGTTTTAAATTTCTAGAAACTTTGGTTTGAATTTGGAAATATTAATTCTGTTTTGTCCTGGTGCCAGACATCCTGGAATTGGGTACATCTAAATTCATAGGTACTGATCCAAAATGAA
Organism: Myrmecobius fasciatus; assembly: GCA_023553655.1. Taxonomy (NCBI): domain Eukaryota; kingdom Metazoa; phylum Chordata; class Mammalia; order Dasyuromorphia; family Myrmecobiidae; genus Myrmecobius; species Myrmecobius fasciatus. Next base: position 4,070 of record JAJPUD010034648.1, on the reverse strand, counting down.
ACTCTAAAAAAACCTCGATTTTTTTTAGTTGTGCCTAATACTATTCTCAATGGAACTGGTATTAAAAATAACACAATGGAACAAAGCAAAGGAATTCTGCAAGGGGTTAATAGGAGTTTGCTATTTTTTTCTTTTACTTTTTAAAGTTATATTCTTGTATCAGGGAGAACAAAGGAAATCTTAAGGGATTAGCCAAATAGAACTCCATCTTATAAATGTGAATTTGTTCATAATTAATAGTTGTCATTCTTACTTCCTCCCATATCCTCCTCCCCGTAATAAAATACAGATTTGACTTCAGTCTACTCTAAAATAAAAAATTGAATATTATGCCAATAGGAAGGGGATTATATGTTCTGGGATGATAACAGTATTTTTTTTTATCAGTTTGTTGATGTAACACTAACTCCATTCTTTTAATAGCTGTTTACATCTATTTGCATAAGATTTTTTTTATTGATGGATAATAATCAGTTTGTTCTATGCTTGCATGAGGGGTAGAGTTGCTAAGAGCTTGGGTTAGGAAAATCTTTATTCCTCTGGTTTTTGGTAGACCCTGGAGTCATTTTCTCTCAAGGGACATCTTAAACAGAGACTAGGACAGCAGGTGTACTCTCTTGAACCTGTGTACACATATACATAGCTATATATATGTATATATATATGTATGTATATATATATGTCTGTGTGTGTGTTTGTGTGTGCGTTATACACCTATATTTGTGTGCATATTTATGTGTATATGCATATATTTAATCTGGCCTAAGAAAAAATACTTCAACACTACACCTACTTTTTGTTTTGAAAAAATAAAGCATGATGTTGGCCAAAATGAATAATAAAACCTTAATAAAATCCTTCACTTGATCATATAACTGAGATTATGGTATAAAATAGTCACTGATGGTTTCTGTCTTAGCCAGTGAATAACCTTTGGTCAATCTATAGCTAAGCTCTGTTGTGTATATCTGTGATTTAATACACACACACACACACACACACACACACACTCTATAGCTCTCTTGTGATGAAAAGACAACATCAACTTTATTGTGGGGATTTGATTATAGGACTGGCTCTTTTAATGTCACGTTATGGTGTGGTACAAAGGAAGATTGATTTGCAGTCAGTTACAATTATTTTAATCAAAACTGGGTTTTGCTACTTCCTATTTCTTTTGTGGGCTTCAGTTTCATCATCTGTCCAAAGGACTTGATAATTTTCAGTTGAGGTCTAAATTTATAATCTCAAGTGTCAGAGCCTGAGGCTTAAAACTCAGATATGCTGATACCAATGCTCTTTGTCTTAGAGCATTTAACATTTTTGAATGTGGGTAATTACTGAAAAGCTAAATTACATGGAAGGATAGTTATATGGGAATAACAGAGGACATTGCCTTGGAATGTATGTTGATCTACTGTTCTGTTGCAAAGAGGTTGAAAAGAAACGATGCTTATAAGAAAATCTGCTGCATGTCTGATAAATGCCAATTCAACCTTTCATTAGGAGCATAAATCATGTGCTATTTTGGATAAGTGTAGACTTTACTTAGGCCAAAGAGCAATGGACTAAGCAGTGTTGTCCAGAGTCAAATTCAGTGAACTGATTAGAACCAAAGAGATCTGAGTTACACTTCTATTTTCTCACTAATTAACATCCTTGGACTAGTTAGACACTACAAAAATTCTCAAGATGACCTAACATTTCTTTGAGAATTTAGTTGCTTTGTGCCCTGCTGAATAATTCACAGTTAATTAGAGAAAGAGTTGACCCCATTAAGGATGCTTTCATTTTGGGGGATTTTTCCTCTTTAAGTAGTATAGTTGTGATCTTTAAATTTCTACACATTTTTACTGGGTTTTTTTTCCTACACAAGTAAGCAGTTTTGAAAATGATACAATAGTTGGGTCCTGTCAGTGCTTGGACTTTACATTTTATATCTTCCACAGGAAGGTCTTCAATAGTTTCCCTGCCTATTAAATAAATCAAAGAACCACCTGGGAATACTCAAATCCAGCAATTATATTGCTAAAATAAGGTCTCATCAAGGGTGAAATCCCCCTTTCCTGCAGTTGAGAGAGTTTGGATATCAACCAGCTGCCAATTCATTACAGCTTATCTTCCACCTTGTCAGCACCCAAACCTGAATCATGTTCCCTCCCTATAATTCCTAGTCTTGCTTATTCCAGATAAAAATCCTATGAAAGATATTGGAAAGATATTATGAAAGAATTTCTGGTAGAGAAGAAAAAGCATCATCAGGTCTTGGAGTCAGAGGACCTAAGTTTAAATCTCCCCTCTACCATGTATGAACTATGTTACCTGAGAAGGTTGCTTAATACCTATGAACTTTACTTGAGTTACTGTAAAATGAGGATGTTGCACTAGAGGGTTTCTAGGGTCCCTTCCAGACTGAACTATCTAATAATAGAATTCTATAAAGTATATATTATTATGGGAATGGGAAGAATTGGAAGGGGTATTGAAATTAACAAGACAAAATCTTCCAATTCTAAAAAGCACAAGCTCAGAATCTTTGAACTGTTTGTTATATAAGGATCATCTTAGCAGCAGCACACAAAAAAACCCCAAATCTTCTCTTTTAATCAATTAAGCTTTATAAGAATGAATGCAAGTTTTTCTTTCTAGCTTTTTTTCTGCTGGAATGAATTAACATTTTAATGAAATGAAAGAAACAATTAATGGAAGAAAAGAAAGAAGAAAAAAGGAATGAAGGAAGAAAAGAGAAAACACAATAGAAAAAAGAAAGAAGGAAAAGAGGGATAAGGGAGGAAGGAAAGAAAGGAGGGAGAAAAGGAAAGGGAGGGGAAAGGGAAAAGGAAAAGGAGAAGGAGAAAGAGAAGGAGGGAGTGAGGGAGAGAAAGAGAAGACTCACAATTGGGATTTGAGATGGAAAATATCTTTAGTCTACTTTCATAATTATTCCCATTGTTCCTCTAAAGTTTTAGGAAATACCTCTTTTGAAGTCTGAAATACCTGGAATAATTTGTAATTTATTTATTCTGAATTCTTAATGTATACAAACAAACTTCAGAGGAAATTTAATTCCTGTCTTTTTTTTTTGTAAAATAAAACATATTCCATCTACTAGAGAAGATAGATAACAGGGATTAGACGTATGATTTTATTTGTATAGGGATTTCTGAAATGAAGAAACTCCTCTTACCAATCTAAGGTCAGCATTTTTTTGTTGCAGTTTTTGCACTAAAGGAGATGCATACAGTATTAAAAGGCTAATTGACTTGTTTCACATAAGCCATATATGAAAGAAGCAAGATTTGAATCCAGATCTGCCACAATTTGAGGACAATTATTTAATTACTAAATCACTATACGTTCAGAAGACAGAATATCTTCATATAATGACAGTTGTAATTTTACTGTTGTTCATTTACTTCTATTAATAACATTTTAGGTAATCAGAGAATGATGAATCAGTTGTGACTTTTAAAAAATTATGTTTGCTTCTGACACTTAAATTAATTGTTGTGGGATATGCACTTGGAGCTGTGATTTTTTTTTTCAGTCAATGACCCTCTAATAGAAGCCTGATCACTTATTACTATTTCTGCCATCACCTGACACAGTGAAAACTAATACTTATGAAATGATGCTCGGGGCCAGAGCCAAGTTGGTGAACTGCAGACATCATTCTCTGTGAGCTTCTGAGACCTTCCCTCAGACCCAGAAATTTGAGCCTCCGAACTGGTTTTGGAGCGAGGGCTCCATAAAACACTTGGTGTACATCACACTTCTATCAAAAATCTATTTTGAAAGAACTCCGGAGAAGGTCAGTTTCAGACGCACAGGGGATGGGGAGGAAGAAGAGGCTAGGACAGAGTGGTAGATTTTAGGCACCTAGGAAGTCCCTGGGAGACCCTTGGGCCACTATGCTCTGCTTGCTGGCAGGTACTTTGGCAGATCTGCCTTTGGTATAGGGTGGATTGAAAGCAGCTGAAAGTGTGGTCCTAGTGCGGGCCAGCATGCGCACACAAAGCCAACTCGAAAAATTGCCCCAGGGCAAATAGTAATGGCTACCGGTCTGGAAC
>JAJPUD010034647.1:0-10729 GCA_023553655.1 Myrmecobius fasciatus | reverse complement strand
ATAGTGGGTAGCAGTTTTTGCCGAATAGTGGGTACTTATCCCAAAAGCTAAGGTCTTTGGGTTGATCAAACACTAAATTGCTAAAGTTATTGACTAGATTGTCCTGATGTTCTATCCTATGCCACTGATCGACTGCTCTATTTCTCGGCCAGTACCAAATGTTTTGATGACCGATGCTTTATTATATAGTTTTAGATCTGGTACAGCAAGACCACCATCATCTGCCTTTTTTTTCATTAATTCCCTTGAAATTCTTGATCTTTTGTGCTTCCAAATGAACTTTGCTATTATTTTTTTCTGGATCTGTAAAATAATTTCTTGGGAGTTCGATTGGTATGGCACTAAATAAGTAGATTAGTTTGGGGAATATTGTCATTTTTATTATATTTGCCTGCCCTACCCATGAGCACTTCATGTTTTTCCAATTGATTAGGTCTGATTTTATTTGTATGGAAAGTGATTTGTAGTTTGGTTCGTATAGTTCCTGACTTTTCCTTGGCAGATAGATTCCCAAATATTTTATACTATCATCCGTTATTTGGAATGGAATTTCTTTTTTTTAAATCTCTTCCTTCTGAATTCTGTTGGTAATATATAAAAATGGTGATGATTTATGTGGATTTATTTTGAATCCCATAACGGCTAAAGTTGTGAATTTTTTCTAGTAGTTCTTTATTTGAGTCTCTAGAGTTCTCTAAGTATACCATCATGTCATCTGCAAAGAGTGATAATTTGGTTTCTTCATTATCTATTCTAATTCCTTTTATCACTTTTTTCTTCTCTTATTGTGAAAGCTAACATTTCTAATACAATATTACATAGTAATGGTGTCAGTGGGCAGCCTTGTTTCACTCCTGATCTTATAGGGAATGGTTCTAGTTTGTCTCCATTACATACGATGCTTGCTGATGGTTTTAAGTAGATGCTACTAATCATTTTAAGGAAAAGCCCATTTATTCCTATACTGTCTCGTGTTTTTTATAGAAATGTGTGTTGGATTTTGTCAAATGCTTTTTCTGCATCTATTGAGATAATCATATGATTTTTGTTAGTTTGGCTATTGATATAATTGATTATGCTAATAATTTTCCTAATATTAAACCAGCCCTGCATTCCTGTTATAAATCCTACTTGGTCATAGTGTACTATCCTGGGGATGACTTTCTGAAATCTCATTGCTAATATCTTATTTAAAATTTTTGCATCAATATTCATTAGGCAAATTGGTCTATAGTTTGCTTTCTCTGTTTTCATCCTACCTGGTTTAGCTATCAGCACCATATCTGTATCATAGAAGGAATTTGGTAGTATACCTTCTGTCCCTATTTTCTCAAATAGTTTGTATAGTATTGGAATTAGTTGTTCTTTGAATGTTTGGTAGAATTCACATGAAAATCCATCTGGCCCTGGGGATTTTTTCTTAGGGAGTTGGTTAATAGCTTGTTCTATTTCGATTTCTAATATGGGGCTATTTAAATAATGTATTTCCTCATCTGTTAACCTGGGCAATCTATATTTTTGTAGATATTCCTCAATTTCATTTAGATTATCAAACTTACTGACATAAAGTTGGGCAAAGTAACTCCTCATTATCAATCTAATTTCCTCTTCATTGGAGGAAAGTTCTCCCTTATCATTTTTAAGACTAACAATTTGATTTTCCTCTTTACTTTTTCATATCAAATTAACTAAAGGCTTATCTATTTTGTTGGTTTTTTTTCATAAAACCAACTCTTAGTTTTATTTATTAATTCAATAGTTTTCTTATTTTAAATTTTATTAATCTCCCCTTTTATTTTTAGAATTTCCAATTTGGTATTTAAGTGAGGGATTTTAATTTGTTCTTTTTCTAGGTTTTTTTTTTCATAATAAGCCCAATTCGTTGATCTTTTCTTTCTCTATTTTATGTAAGTAAGCATCTAGAGACATAAAATTGCCCCTTATAACTGCTTTGGCTGTATCCCACAAATTTTGGTATATTGTGTCATTATTGTCATTCTTCTGGATGAAATTATTGTGTCTATGATTTGCTCTTTAACCCATTCATTTTTCAGGATTAGATTGTTTAATTTGTAATTAACTCTTAGTCTATTTTCTCCTGGCCTTATATTGCATGTGATTTTTATTGCATCATGATCTGAAAAGAATGCATTTACTATTTCTGCCTTTCTGCATTTGATTTTGAGGTTTTTATGCCCTAATAATGGTCAATTTTTGTATAAGTTCCATGAACTGTTGAGAAAAAAGTAAACTCCCTTCTGTCTCCATTCAATTTTCTCCAAAGATCTATCATACCTAACTTTTCTAATACTTGGTTTTCCTCCCTAGTTTTTTCTTATTTATTTTGTGGTTTGATTTATCTAATTCTGAGAGAGCAAGTTTGAGATCCCCCACTAGTATAGTTTGGCTGTCTATTTCTTCTTCCATCTCTCTTAATTTCTCCCCTAGGAATTTGGATGCTATACCACTTGGTGCATATATATTTAGTATTGATATTGTTACATTTTCTATGGTACCCTTTGATAAAATATAGTTTACTTCCTTATCTTTTTTAATTATATCTATCTTTGCTTTTACTTGATCTGATATCAGGATTGCTACTCCTGCTTTTTTTTTTGTTCACTTGAAGCAAAATATGTTCTGCTCTAGCCTTTTTACTTCACCCTGTATGTGTCACCATGCTTTAGATGTGTTTCTTGTAGACAATATATTGTTGGATTCTGATTTTTCATCCAGTCTGCTATCCAATTCTGCTTTATGGGAGAGTTCATCCCATTCACATTCACGGTTAGAACAACTAATTCTGTATTTCCTGCCCTCTTATTTACTCAAGTTATGTTTTTCCCTTTCCTTTCCCCTTTCTCCCTTCCCCCTCCTCAGTATTTTGTTTTTGATGACCCATTCCCACAAATATTTCCCCCCTTTAGAGTCCCTACCCCTTTTTTACTCCTTTCCCCTGATTCTTCTAATTTGCCTTCTATTAGTCTATCCCTTTCCTTTCCTCCTTTCTCTCCCACTTCCCTATAAGGAAGGTCAAGTATCTCTGTAAAACCAAATGTGTCTGATATACACTTTTAGAGCCCAATCTACTGAGAGTAAGATTTACACAATGCTCATCTCCCTCCCTTCTTTCTCTCAATTATATTAGGTTTTCATTGCCTCTTCATGAGATTTTACCTTATTTTTAACTCCTTTTTTTAACTTTATTTTACCACCTTTTCCCTCTTTCCCGCAGTATGATAGCCTTTCCCTCCTCTGGTTTTCTTTTTCTTATTATCAAAGTAATATCAAATTGTACCCCCAATCTTTAAGTATCCCGATAGTAGAAATAAAGTTCTCAAGAGTTCTTTCCTTTTTACTTTTTTATGCCTCTCTTGAGTTCTGTGTTTGGAGGTCACATTTTTTTTTGTTCAGATCTGGTCTTTTCATTAAAAATAGGTCAAATTTACCTACATCATTAAATGACCATCTTCTTCCCTGGAGGATAATGCTCATTCTAGCTGAATAGGTTATTCTTGGCTGTAATCCAAGTTCCTTTGCCTTTCAGAATATCTGGTTCCAGGCCCTTTGATCCTTCAGTGTGGAAGCTGACAAATCCTGAGTGATTCTAATTATAGCTCCTCGGTATTTAAATTGTTTCTTTCTAGCTGCCAGCAAAATCTTTTCCTTGGTGGGATAGTCCTGAAATTTAGCCACAATATTCTTTGGGGTTTTAATTTTGGCGTCTCTTTCAGGAGGTGTTCAGTGAATTCTTTCTATGGTGATTTTCCCTTCTGATTCGAAAACCTCAGGGCAGTTTTCTTGCAGAATTTCCTCAAAGATAGTGTTTAGATTCTTTTTTTTTTCATCATGGCTTTCAGTAAGTCCAATAATCCTTAGATTGTCTCTCCTTGATCTATTTTCCAAGTCAGTAATTTTTCCTAGGAGATATTTCATATTTTCTTCTATTTTTTCATTTTTTTGTTTGACTAATTCTTGAAGTCTTATTGATTCATTCACTTGCATTTGTTCAAATCTTATTTTTAAAGTGTTGTTTTATTTAGTTACCTTCTTTAGCTCCTATTGTACCTGGGCAATTGAATTTTTTTGTTCATTGCACTCTTTTTCCACTTCACTGATTTTATTTTTCAGCATATTGTTATTTCCAATTCACCAATTTTGTTTTTCAATTAATTTGTGTCTTTTTCATATCTCTTTTGCAGGGCATTATATCCTTCTTTCAGGGCATTATATCCTTCTTGCACTGATCTCAGTGCAATTTCCCATTTATCATCTAGCTCTCTTTTGAGATTCTTTATGCAGTCTTCCAGAAAAGCCTTGTGAAAGGGGGACCATGTTATATCTCCTTTGATGGCTTCCTCTGCAGTTGTTTTGCCTATAGGAACATCAGGATCTGGGGTCTGCCCTTCCTTCTCTCAATAGAAGCTGTCTATGTTGAGAGCTCTCTTCTGCTTCTTACTCATTTTTTAAGATATCGGGGGAGTCTGTTTAAGGCTAGAGCCACTGTGGCAGTGGTAGTTTACCCTGGGGCAATTCTGCTCATTAACTTCTGGTGCTGGGACAGTGGGGTTAGGACTTTGCTCGATTTACTCCTTATAAAAAGCAAATCTGCCAGAACACCTGCACCCAGTCAGGGCAGAGTGTCCCGAGTGCCTCAGATATTTCCCAGGTGTTTGGAGTTTGGAGTTTCTGCCACACTGAGCTGAGTCCCACCCAGTTCTCTGCCCTCCTTTCCAGACTGCACCGAGCAAATTGCTTAGCCTGGTATGAAGTTCTTCAGAGGTAACTGCAAGTAGTATTTTGTAGTCCAAATATTTCTGGATTCGTTGACTTAAAGATCAGTTCAGAGGCTTATTTTATTGTTGATTTGAGAGAAGGTCAGAGGAGGACACAGAGAATCATGTCTTCATTCCTCCATCTTCAATATTCCATGGTTAAAGAGGATTTGTCTTGGAATTTAAAAGACCCCCTTGTATTTCCTAATTTTGTAACTTGCTAGTTATGCTCACTTGTTTTATCCAAGTCATAATTTATTAACCTTTCTCAAATTAAAAAGATAAAAATACTATTTACACTAATTTCCTTACAAAGTTGTAATGAAAAATTATTTTATAACTTTAAAATGTTCTGTAAATGTGTCTTTAACGTTTTCATGATAAATATCATCATCATTATCATCATCATCATCATCATCATCATTAATCACTTACCAATAGTTTGCTTGTGTAAAGATACCTCATTTCTGTTTCATGGTTTTAAAGCCATATTTTTTGGCATATAACTAAAAAAAGAGATGAAATTCTATGAAGTAATTTCACAGTTGCTAAGAAAGGATAAATTATGTAGATCAATCCACTTGACTTTTTGGGCTCCTTTTTCAATAAATTGTAGCAATCATTTCTCTTGTTTGGCAACAAATTCAATAAAATTACATGCTTTGAATATGGAATTCTGTAATGCTCACTTGGCCAGAACAAAACCAAGCAAGGATTTGCAGTAACTTTTCCTCATTGACTCTCTCAGAACCTTATTATAGATTCAAGTTACCTCAAGAAAGTTCATAGGAAAGATGCAACTTCTCTTTTTGAATAAGAAGATAGATTCAATCTTTGCTGTTAATCAGCATTAATTAATTATTAATAATTAATTAATTAATCTCTGTACTATTGAGTGCTGATGAATATGAGTGGGTAGGAATAAGTGTAGCAATGTAGTCTGTGAACTACAATTCTTTTCATAGCTGGCTTCTTCATATACAAATGAGATATCAAGTCCCAGATCCTTTTTTGGATTTCAAAGTTTTCCTCTTCACCTATAAGGACTTGCTTATGTATTTCGTATCTGAGTTTGTCCTTTTAGATTTGTTGAATATCAGTGAGAAAGATTTACACTTGTTTTGCTTCTTTTTTCTACAATGAAAATAATCACATATTAGAAAATATAAAACAAATAGATAAACCAATGACTGCTAATTCTAAACCTACAAGGATGTTGAAATCCAATAAAAGGTGAGAAAAACTTTTACATACCTTCAATTCACTTCTAGTAAATAAATATTAAGTATGCACTATGCTTAATTTTGCCCAAACCATTTTAAGTCTATAAGTCTGTAAAACATTATTCCAGGTTAATGGAAAAAAGGGAGATTTAAATATTGAAGCCCCATTGTTAATCTTTGACAAATTTTGGAGAATAGGCAAGATGATACAGGACAAGGAAAAAAAAGAAACTGTTTTTCTTAATTTTCAAAATTTAATAATACTGATTGTTTTTTTTAAATTGTAGGCCACTGGGTTCTATTTTGATTGCTGAAAATTTTTAGAATGTGTTATTAAAGGGATAATGTATAAGCACATAGGTAACTTAGATTTATTAAAGACAGGCCTTTATAACCTAAATTTATTTTTAACAGATAAAACATAATTCAAAGTGCATAGTATGCTGGAATTCAGACATTTTAAAAGCCTCTTTCAATAAGCTTATGATCAAGATGCAAAGTTGTGAGCTAAATGAAAGTAGGCTAGTGTAATTCAGAATTTGACAAATTAATGTACCCTAATTTGTGATTAATAAATTACTTTATCTTGAGATCACAGTTTTATAGGAATATGATTAAGTTGTAAAAAACATATGACTTCCCACCTGCTATTATGTGTTTAAATTATTTTTAATCTACGGAAAGGGCCACTTTAAAGTCACTCAGGTGCATCCTGAGAAGATGGTAGCTCAGTAATTTTCAAACTCTCCAGATTTCATCCACAGACAGAAAATAGCCACGAAATGATGATAGAACAGCAAAAATAAATGACTAAAAATGTTGGACTGATAGGACATTCTAAGAGAACCTCAGAGAAGACGTCAGTGGCTAAGATGTGGTCTAGGTGAAATATATATACTTTTTTCCCTTATACTGATTCAACAAATAGTAGGTCCTGAGGGAAACAGTCTAGGTCTCAAGAAAGTTCACCTCAGGAACTTTTACTCATAGCCTTGGGAAATTTTACTTCACAAACTTTTATCTAAAGAATAGCAGATGTGTGTGCAAAAAAAAAAATTCAAGGGCCACCTGCCATTTTAAGAAGTTAGCCCTAATGTTGCTGAACATATGTGATGTTGCTTCTGGCTATGAGTAAGGATAAGTAAAAACAAGACTAATGAAACTGGTACAGTATCACAAGGAGCAAGAACATTTTAAGGACACCATGGGTGCAAATTAAAAGAGAAAGAGGTTGATCCTCTGAACAGAATTGAGAAAACAACTCAGAAAGACCTGTGCTATAGAAAAACATTACCCAAATCTCAAAATTAAAAAAAATAATAATGTTAAGTTGCTAAAAATAAAATAAGACTAATTAAAAATAAAAATGAGTAAACAAAGGAAAAAGAAACTAACCTTTGTAAATGTCATTCCCTTGTAAATGTCTGAGTTCACATTCAAAGGAAGATAGTTAGACACATTGAGTTTCACAGAGAAACTTGTCCCTACTTATAGGGAAGTGGGAGGGAAAGGATGAAAAGAAAGGGAAACACTAATAGAAGGGAAAATAGAATTAAGGGAAAGGTCTAAAAAGGGTGGAAGGGCTCTAAGGGGGAGGGCTGTTTGAGGGACATGTTCATTAAAGCAAATACTGGGGAGGTGGGAAGAGACAAAGGGGAAAGGAAAGAGAAAAACATAACTTTGGATAAATAAGATGGCAGGAAATACAGAATTCATTATTTTCACTGTGAATGTGATTGGGATGAACTCCCCCATAAAACAGAAGTGGATAGCAGACTGTATTAAAAGTCAGAATCCAACAATATGTTGTTTATAAGAAACACATCTGAAGCATAGAGATACATACAGAGCAAAGGTAAAGACCTGGAGCTGAAAAAAAAAACAAACAACAACAACAACAACAACAACAACAAAAAGCAGGGGTTGCATTTTTGATATCAGATCAAGTAAAAGCAAAAATAGATCTAATTAAAAGAGATAAGGTAGGAAACTATATTTTACTAAAGGGTACTATAGATAATGAAAGAATATTAATACTAAACATGTATGCACCATGTAGTATAGCACCCAAATTCCTAGAGGAGATGTGGAGAGAAGTAAGAAGAAATAGACAATAAAACTGTATTAGTTGGGGAGCACAACCTTGCTCTCTCAGAATTACATAAACTACAAAATGAATAAGAAACAAGCTAGTAAGATAAATAAAATGTAAGAAAAAATAAGTTTCATAGATCTTTGGAGAAAATTGAATGGAGACAGAAGGAAGTTTACTTTTTTTCTCAGCACTTCATGAAACTTATTACAAAAATTGACTGTATATTAGGTCATAAAGACCTCAAAGTAAAATGCAGAAAGGCAGAAATAATAAAGGCATTTTTTTTCAGATCATGATGTAATAAAAATCACATGCAATGTAAGGCCAGGAGAAAATAGACAAAAAGTTAATTGGAAATTAAATAATCTAATGCTAAAGAATGAATGTGTGAAATAGGAAATCATAGACACAATCAATAATTTCATCCAGGAGAATGGCAATAATGAGACAACATACCAAAATTTGTGGGACGTGGCCAAAGCAGTTATAAGGGGTAATTTTATATCTCTAGATGCTTACTTGTATAAAATAGAGAAAGATCAATGAATTGGGCTTACAATTTAAAAAGCTAGAAAAATAACAAAATAAAAACCCTCAATTAAATACCAAAAGTGAAATTCTAAAAATAAAAGGGGAGATTAATAAAATTGAAAATAAGAAAACTGTTGAATTAATAAATAAAAGTAAGAGTTGGTTTTATGAAAAAAACAGCAAAATAGATAAGCCTTTATTTAATTTAATTAGAAAAAGGAAAGAGGAAAATCAAATTGTCAGTCTCAAAAACAAAAAAGGGAGAACTTTCCAACAATGATGATGAAATTAAAGCAATAATTAGAGGTTACTTTGCACAACTTTATGCCAATAAATTTGATAATCTAAATGAAATGGAGGAATATCTACAAAATATAGATTGCTCAGGTTAACAGAAGAGGAAATAAATTAATTAAATAGCCCCATTTTAGAAAAAGAAATAGAACAAGCTATTAATCAACTCCCTAAGAAAAAATCTCCAGGGCCAGATGGATTTACATGTGCATTCTACCAAACATTCAAAGAACTATTAATTCCAATACTATATAAACTATTTGAAAAAATGGGAAAAGAAGGTGTTCTATCAAATTCTTTTTATGACACAGATATGGTGCTGATAGTTAAACTAGGTAAAGTGAAAACAGAGAAAGGAAACTATAAACCAATTTTCCTAATGAATATTGAGGCAAAAATCTTAAATAAAAAATTAGCAACGAGATTACAGAAAGTTATACCCAGGATAGTACACTATGAGCAAGAAGGATTGATATTAAGAATGCAGGCCTGGTTCAATATTAGGAAAACTATCAGTATCATCAATCATATTAATAACCAAACTAACAAAAACCATATGATTATCTCAATAGATGCAAAAGAAAGCATTTGATAAACTCCAACACCCTTTCCTATTAAAAACACTAGAGAGTATAGGAATAAATTGGCTTTTCCTTAAAATGATCAGTGGCATCTATTTAAAAGCATCATATGTAATGGGAACAAAATAGAACAATTCCCAATAAGATCAGGAGTGAAACAAGGCTGCCCAATGTCACCATCACTATTCAATCTTGTATTAGACATGTTAACTTTGGCACTAAGATAAGAGAAAGAGATTAAAAGAATTAAAGTAGGTAATGAAGAAACTAAATTATTACTCTTGGTAGATGATATGATGGTATACTTAGAGAACCTTAGAGACTCAACTAAAAAACTTCTAGAAACAATTCACAACTTTACCAAAGTTGCAGTATACAAAATAAATCCACATAAATCATCAGCATTATTATATATTACCAACAAAGTTCACCAGCAAGACATACAAAAAGAAATTTCATTCAAAATATCTGTTGATAGTATAAAATATTTGGAAATCTATCTGCCAAGGGAAAATCAGGAACTATATGGAATAAACTACAAAACACTTTGCACACAAATGAAGTCATACCTGATCAGTTGGAAAAACATCAAGTGCTCATGGGTAGGTCAAGTGAATATAATAAAAATGGCAACACTACCCAAATTAATTTACTTATTCAATGCCATAGCAAACAAACTCAAGAAATTTTTCTATAGATCTAGAAAAAATAGTAGCAAAGTTCATTTGGAAGAACAAAAGGTTAAGTATTTCAACGGAATTAATGAAAAAAAAAAGGCTGATGAAGGTGGCTTTGCTGTACCAGATCTAAAACTATAAAGCAGCAGTCATCAAAATTATTTGGTACTGGCTAAGAAATAGAGTAGATGATCAGTGGAATAGGATAGGATCACAGGACTAACTAAACAATAACTATAGCAATCTATTGTTTGATAAACCCAAAAACTTCAGCTTTGGGGATAAGAACTCACTATTTGATGAAAACTGCTGGGAAAATTGTAAACTAGTATGGAAGGAATTAGGGCTTCATCCACACTTAACATCACATACCAAGATAAGATCTAAATGGGTTCATGATTTAGACATAAAGAGTGATATTAGATGAACATAAGATAGTTTACTTCTAAGACCTGTGGAGAGGGAAGGAATTTGGGTCCAAAGAACAGCTGGAATGCTTAATTGAACACTAGATAGATAATTTTGATTATATTAAAGTTTTTTTAATGTCTAT
>JAJPUD010034646.1:481-10729 GCA_023553655.1 Myrmecobius fasciatus | reverse complement strand
TGATTTTGAGGTTTTTATGCCCTAACACATGATCAATTTTTGTATAAGTTCCATGAACCCCTGAGAAAAAAGTATACTCCCTTCTCTCACCATTCAATTTCCTCCAGAGATCTATCATACCTAACTTTTCTAGCCTTTTGTTAACCTCCCTAACTTCTTTCTTATTTATTTTGGAGTTTAATTTATCTAATTCTGAGAGAGCAAGGTTGATATCTCCCACTAGTATAGTATTACTGTCTATTTCTCCTTGCATCACTCTTAACTTCTCCTCTAGGAATTTGGATGCTATACCACTTGGTGCATATATGTTAAATATTGATACTGCTTCATTGTCTAAGGAACCCTTTAGTAAAATGTAGTTTCCTTCCTTATCTCTTTTAATTAGATCTATTTTTGTTTTTACTTGATCCGAGATAAGGATTGCTACCCCTGCCTTTGTTTGTTCACCTGAAGCATAGAAAATTCTGCTCCAGCCCTTTATCTTCACTCTGTATGTATCTCTATGTTTTAGATGTGTTTCTTGTAAACAACATATTGTAGGATTCTGGCTTTTAATCCAGTCTGCTACCCGCTTCCGTTTTATGGGAGAGTTCTTCCCATTCACATTCACAGTTAAAATAACTATATCTGTATTCCCTGCCATCTTATTTACCCAGAGTTATGATTTTCTCTTCCCTTTCCCCTCCCTCCCCTGCCCCCTCCCCAGTACTTTACTCTTGATGACCACCTCCCACCAATAATCCTCCTCCCTTTAGAGTCCCTCCCTCTCCTTTATACCTTTCCCCTAATCCTTCTATTAGATTATCCCTTTCCTTTTCTCCCCTCCCTCCTACCTTCCCACAAGGAGGGTCAGGCCTTTCTTTGAAGCCAAATGTGTCTGATATACTCTCTTAGAGTCCAGTCTAATGAGAGTAAGGTTTACACAATACTCATCGCTCTCCCTTCTTTCCCTCAATTATATTAGATCTTCTATGTCTCTTTATGAGATTTTGCCTTATTTTACCTCCTTTATTTTTACTTTATTTTGCCTCGTTTCCCCCCTCCTCCCTTTTTCTTTTTCAGTATGGTATCCCTTCCACTTCTAATTTCTTTTCCATTATTATCAAAGAAAAATCAAATTATACTGCCATTCTTTAAACGATACCTATAGTAGAAATATAGTTCTCAAAAGTCTTCCTTTTTACCTTTTGATGCTTCTCTTGAGTTTTCTACTTGGAGGTCAAATTTTTTGTTCAGATCAGGTCTTTTCATTAGAAATAGGTGAAATTCTCCTGTATCATTGAATGACCATCTTCTTCCCTGGAAGATGATGCTCCTTCTAGCTGGATAACTTATTCTTGGCTGTAATCCAAGTTCTTTTGGAATATCTGGTTCCAGGCCCTTCGATCCTTTAAAGTGGAAGCTGACAGATCCTGTGTAATTCTAATGACAGTTCCTCGGTATTTGAATTGTTTCTTTCTAGCTGCTTCAATATCTTTTCCTTGGTGCGATAATCCTGAAATTTGGCCACGATATTCCTTGGGGTTTTAATTTTGGGGTCTCTTTCTGGAGGTGATCGGTAAATTCTTTCAATGCCAATTTTGTCTTCTCATTCTAAAACATCAGGGCAATTCTCTTTCATGATTTCCTGGAAGATAGCATCCAGGTTCTTTTTTTCATCGTGGCTTTCAGGTAGTCTGATAATTCTTAAATTGTTTCTCCTGGATCTGTTTTCCAAGTCAGTTGTTTTTCCTAGGAGATATTTCATATTTTCTTCTATTTTTTCATTTTTTTTATTTTTGTTTAACTGATTCTTGAAGTCTTATTGAGTCATTTACTTCTATTTGTTCAATTTTAATTTTTAAAGTATTATTTCCTTCAGTTATCTTTTTTAGCTCCTTTTGTAGCTGGCCAATTGAGTTTCTTGATTTGTTGTCTTTTTCCAATTCACCAATTTTGTTTTTCAGTGAATTGTCTTTTTCCAATTCACCAATTTTTTTTTCAGTTCACCATTTTTATTTTCCAGTGAATTGGTGATTTTTTCCAATTCACAAATTTGTTTTTCAGTTAACTGTTTTCTTTTTCCAATTCACCAGTCCTATTTTCCAGTTTTTGCTATTTCTGTTGCCTTGATCTCAATTTATTTCCACATTCTTCTTCTAGCTCTCTTTTGAGATGCTTCATGCAATCATCCAGGTAAGCCTTCTGAAAGGGAGACCAACTTAAGTCTGCCTTTGTGGCTTCATCTGGGATTGTTTTCACAATGTCAGGATCTGGGGACTGTTCTATTTTTTTCTCCGTAAAAGCTTTCTATGGAGAGAGCTCTCTTCTGCTTCTTGCTCATGTTTTAAAGTTGGGATATTGGTCAAAAACAGAGAAAACTGCAACAATTTGTATTTGCCCTGGGGCAGTTTGCCGAGTTGACTTCCGGTCTGAGGCTGGTCGGGCTAGATTCGCACTAGGACCACGTTTTCAGCTGCTCTCGATCCACCCTTTACCAAAGGCAGATCTGCCAAAGCACCTGCCTGCAAACAGAGCAAAGTGGCCCTGGCGTTTCCCAGGGGCTTCCTGGGTGCCTTAAATCTGCCCTCTATCGCAGCCCTGAATTCCGACCCGGCTGGAGTCTGATCTCGACCAGTGGCCGATTTCCCCTGAGGCTAACCTTCCCTGGAGTTCTTTCAAGGTAGATTTTTGATAGAATTGCGTTGTAGTCCAAATGTTTGGCGGAGCCTTCACTCAAAAACCAGTTCGGAGGCTCACTTTGTCTGGGCCTGAGGGAAGGTCCCAAAGGTGTTCCCAGAGAAAGCTGTCTGCAGGTCGCCATCTTGGCTTACCCCCGCCCCCCCCCCCCCGTTACTTCCTTTTCAATCCATCCAATGAACTCCTGTCTTTTGCTATTTAATCCATTCCCTCTTTCAGGCCTGGTGCCCCAGGCCTTGCTGGACAGCTCCCTTGGTGTGCTGGGAGCTCTCCTTGCCAGGACAGGATCCATGCTTTCTGTTTGCCTCTGGAGATGCCTCCCAGCAGCCCATTTGGGTCTGGGAATCACACTCAGATTCCTTCTTTGTTCCTTTGTCCTGGTTTTTTTCTTCACCATTGGATTTTTCCTTCCACAAACAGAGAACTGTGGTGAAGTGAGTCAAAGCCTTGTGATTATTGCCCTTAGATTCCTTGTTGTGTGGGGGAGGGTGGGGTTAAGGGCGCAAAAGAGAAGCAGGGGCAAACAGAAAGTTGCACAAAAATGAATCTTGACCACTCAACATATATTTGGAACATACTAACAATTGCAAAATCTTTCCAATCTAAGCTCTCTCACTCTGCCTTCTGCCCTCCTCTTTCTCTCCTTTTCCTCCCTCCCCTTTTATCTCCATCTTTTTCCTCTTTCTCTTCCCTCCTTCCCTCCCCCCTTCAGTTAATCTCACTCCATACTGCCTTGTGTTTTTGTCTCCTTTCTGCTCGCCCTCTCTTCATGCTCCAGTCCCATAATCAGAGCTCTGTAGATATCTTTCCACTCTTTCACTGGGGCTGCTGATGTGTCTTGTTCAATTCTATTTGCAGCTCCCATAGAGTTCCTTCTTTTGGTTTGTTTCTTCCAAAATTTTCCCTTTCATCTAGGGGCTTTTGAAATTTGGCACTAATATTCTGAGGGATTTTGTGGAGATGGGGTTGCTTTTTTTCCTTGTATTTCTACTTTTCCCCTCATGTTCTACCTTTCCAAGACAATATTCTCTAATTCTTTCTTACATTCTTTTGTCAAGGTGCTTCTTTTGGTCACAATATTCAGGTAGTCCACTTCTTCAATTTTCTATTCTTAATCTGTTCTCCAGATCTGTTAACTTATGTTTCTCATTATTCTATTTGTTTCCAGTATTTACAATCTGTTGTGTAATTTCTTGGTTTTTCTTTAATTCCCTGGCTGTCAATTGTGAATCTTCATTATTCCTAGAAGTGTTTTCATCTTGAGACTTTGTTCCTCCTTTGCAATTGTGTTTCCTTTTTTTTTTCCTCATAAGCTTTTTGTTTTTCTTAGAGGGGATTTTGGGTTACTTTTTCCTGAATTTCATTTGATTTTTCAATTCTTTCTTGAGTTCTTCTACACACTTACTTTAGTTTTAGAGGTATTTTATTTTATTTTATTTTATTTTTTTAAAGCTTTTAATTTGCATAACATATGTGTGGGTAGTTCCTCAACATTGATCCTTACAAAGCTTTCCATTACAAATTTTCTATTCACTCCCCTCCCCTCCCCTAGATTGCAGGAAGTCCACTACATGTTAATTATATTAAAATACTTGACAAGTCGAATATATGTATACATATTTCCATACTGATCTTGCTGTGCAAGAACAATCGTAAATATATGAACAAAAAATATCTGAGAAAGGAAACCCAATGAAAACAAATATCTATAGAGAGCATGGAAATAATATGTTGTGTTGCACATTTCATATCCCTCTCTCTGGGTGTATGTGGCTTTTCTTTGTCATTGAACAATTGGAACTAGTTTGAAACATTTCATTGTTGAAGAGAGCCATGTCTATCAGAATTGATCGTCATATAGTATTGTTATTTCTGTGTATAATGATCTCCTGGTTCTGCTCATTTCACTCAGCATCAGTTCATACAAGTCACTCCAGGCCTCTCTGAAATTGTCCTGCTGGTCATTTCTCACAGAACAATGATATTCCATAACATTCATATACCATAATTTATTCAGCCACTCTCCAACTGATGGGCATCCATTCAGTTTCCAGTTTCTAGCCACTTAAAAAAGGGCTGCCACAAACATTCTTGCACATGTGGGGCCCCTTCTCTCCTTTAAGATCTCTTTGGGATATAAGCCCAATAGAAACTCTAAACTTTTTGAGCATAGTTCCAAATTACTCTACAGAAGGGTTGGATCTGTTCACAGTTCCACCAACAATGTATCAAAGTCCCAGTTTTCCCACATCCCCTCCAACATTCATCGTCATTTTAGCCAATCTGACAGGTGTATAGTGGTACCTCAGAGTTGTCTTAATTTGCATTTCTCTGATCAATAGTGATTTGCAGCACCTTTTCATATGACTAGAAATGATTTTAATTTCATCATCTGAAAATTGTTCATCTCTTGACCATTTACCTATTGGAGAGTGGCTTGAATACTTATAAATATGAGACAAATATCTATATATTTTAGAGATGAGGCCTTTATCCAAACCCTTAAATGTAAAGATGATTCCCCAATTTGATGCTTCCTTCCTAATCTTGTCTGCATTAGTTTTGTTTCTACAAAAACTTTTTAACTGAATACTCAAAATTATCTCTCTGGTGTTCAGCTAAGAGTTCCAGATGTTCTTTGGACATAAATTTATTCCATCTCCACAGGTCTTGAGAAGTAAACTATCCTATGTTCCTCTAATTTGCTTCCAATATCACTCTTTCTATCTAGATAATGAACCCATTTAAATCTTATCTTGGTTTGTGGTGTTAGTTGTGGGTCAAACCCTTGTTTCTTCCACGCTAGTTTCCAATTTTCCCAGCAGTTTTTGCCAAATAGTGAGTTCGTATCCCAAAATCTGAGGTGCTTGCGTTTATCAAACACTAAATTGCTAAAGTTATTGCCTAGTTTATCCTGATATCCTATCCTATGCTACTGATTGACTGCTCTATTTCTCAGCCAGTACCAAATGGTTTTGATGACTGCTGCTTTATAATATAGTTTTAGATCTGGTACAGCAAGGCCACCTTCATTAGCCTTTTTTTTCATTAATTCCCTTGAAATTCTTGACCTTTTGTTCTTCCAAATGAACTTTGCTACTATTTTCCTAGATCTGTAAAATAATTTCTTGGGAGTTTGATTGGTATGGCACTAAATAAGTAGATTAGTTTGGGTAGTATTGTCATTTTTATTATTTTTAGAGGTATTTTAGGTTACTCTTTGGGGCAAAAGCTTTTTTTGATTGTCTTCCTCTAAAGATGAAATCTTCCCTTTTCCCAAATGTATTTCAATGGGGGGGATTTGTCTTGCACTTATCTTTTTTTAAAAAGGAATTACTGTCAAGCACCTCTAATTGGGGTGTGAGTGAGGGGTTAGTTCCTCAAGTTTTCTTTCAAGATAGACCTCTGACCAGGAACCTCAAACCAAAGCCCCCCCTCCTGCAAGTACAGGCAGCCAGCACCATCCCTGCTTCCCTGCCTCTGTAGGCACTGTGGAGCTATTCCTTTTGGCAGGGACCACTTCCTCCCTTCTCAGTGGCACAGCTGGACCCGAATGTCATCCTAATTGGCCCAGCTTCACTCTGGCCTTCTGTACTCAGAACTCAACTGGACAGACAGACATTCTGAAATGATAAAGTCTCTGTGGTTTCTGCTGAGACTCCAGCCACTCCCAGCTTGGTCAGGGGTTCCCACTTCCTGTTTCTGTGGATTTATCCTGCAGCTGTTGTCACTTCAGACAGGTTCAACACCAGGCCAAAAGATTTTTTCACTTCTTTTTGTGTCTGAAGGACCCCTGTACTACTCCAAGTCTTTAATTTAAATGTTCTCTATTTCCTTTCAGGTATATATTGGTTTCATTTGTGGGGGAAATTGGGAGGGCTGCAACTTAAAATGGCTATTCTCAAGTATCTTCATAGACTCCTTGAGCATATTTTTCTAAAAAAAAACCCAAAATCGACCTTTTGCAGAACTTTCTTTCCGGGTCCTTTGGGAGGAATTCTCGGGGACCACTTTGGGAGAAGTTTTGCATTGGGGCGACACAGGTGGCAGGATTTTGTGGGTCCTTTTCCAGCGACCACTGGCTTTGGCAGCTGAGGCTGGAGTAGCTTCTTGGGGTGGAGGACTTTCTCCCTGGGGCCAGTTGGAGGAGGGTTAAGAGGCAATTTCATGGGATGTTTCACATTCAGTGGGCAGGGCGGGATATACCTTGTTGTTCCTCTTCAAGGGAGCTCAGGATACTCTGATGGCAGAGACAGGGGAGGCTTCTTGGGCTACAGCAGCTTCTTCCTGGAACCAATTGGAGGAAGGTTCCAGGGCATATTTGGGTGATGTCTTGGTTTCTGTGATCTTGGGCAGATACACCTTGGGGAACCTCTTCTGAGGAACATTGGCTACATTGATGATACAGACTGCGGAGGCTTCTTGGGGTGTAAACGATTCTCCCTGGGGCCATTGGGAGGAGGGTGTCGGGAGAATTTCGGGGGATGCCCAGGTTACTTTGGCCTGGCCAGGATGTATTGTGGGGTTGGTCTTTGGGGGAACTGTGACTTTTCCAGGAGAGGATGTTATAGCGTTTTCCGTTTCAAAAGCTTCTCCCTGGGGCCATTGGGTGGAAGGTTTGGGGATGATTTTGCTGGATGCCTTGGATTCTGTCTCCAGTGTTAGTTGGACTTTTGATGTCTCTTTAGAGAAGCATCAACTGCTTGGTCAGAACAACCCGGGGTGGGTTTAGGATGACCCTTGCGGAAAACAGGTGGGAATGGTTCCTCCACATTTAAAGGAACTCTGAGGCTCATAGGAGGATCAGCAAATGCCAAACTCCTTCCCCATGTTGGGTGCACAATATCCTTTTTCTGAGTTTTTGAACTAGTTGCAATGATGCCCTCCTGGCCCTCAAGGTCGGGTACTTGCTCAGTCTTGCTTTTTGACAAGGATGGAAGGCGGTGAAGGCGTCTTTGGACTATAAGTGATTGTATCTTCTGGTATGGGCTCTTCTGCTGCTCCTGGACTGAGTCTGTGAATGAAGAAGAAGATTCTTTCTTCTTAGGGAAAGAATCAGCTAACAGATTGTGGGTGGAAAAGATAGCAGTAGCACAGGGCTGATGATATGCCAAGAGTGGTACCTCGTCTTTGGAAGAGAAGTGGATACTGGACCATATGCTCTGGTATACTCTCCCCCTCGTTGCATACTAGAAGGAAGCCCAGTCATTACTTCCAATTTTTTCTGGTCAACCACTTATTTCTACACAGTTGTTTGCATGGAGTCATGCCTTTAGACTGGGAGCTCCTCCAGGCCAGGCTTGGGATATTTTTTGAATTCCCCCAGTGCTTACTATGGAGCTTGGCCCACAGTAGATAATTCAGAAATGTTTATTGACTATGGCCTCCACTTATTTTCCCCCTTTCTCACTCTTCTCAACTCTGCACACTGCTTTCTCACATTCTCATTCAGCTGAGGTTTACTCATTGAAATGACATGTTTTTCTTAGAATGTCTAAAGTACAAAATGGAAGTTTGTTATTTTAATTTATGTATTTCATGTTTTCCCCAATTTATCTTCAAAAAATTTACTGCTGCATTTGTTTTTAAGATTTTTGTTTGCAGATTCTTTCCCTACAATGAAGGAACAAATTTTGAAATTAGGCAAAACATTTCCAAAAAAAACACAGATCTCTCACCCTAATGACAATTAAAAAAGCCTTAAGAAAAATGAAGTGCAACAAAGAGTGATAAAGAGGGAAATAGAGAATTCTTTGATCTCTATTGAGACACAATCCTGCCTTCTCTATCAGTGGATAGACTTTTCTGATCATTTCATTCAGAGTAGCTATGCATGATAGTATGACTGAGAATTAAAAACAAGATCATTTTTGGCTTGTCAACCTAGAACACTGCTATCATTTCATGTCATATCTCGCTCAGTTCATGGAGATCATTCCAAGTTTTGTTATTTTTCCTCAAAACATTCTGTTCATCATTTCCTAGAGCACAATGATATTCCATCAGAGAAACTTGCTTCAAATTTTTTTTTACATTTACTATAGCTAATTATATTTTCCCACATTTAATATGTATTTTTTCACTCTGTCTCTCCTCAAAAGTGCCTCTCCTCTGATCACACAGCCCAAAATGACCTGTTCTTTTATTACCCCCTTCCCATATCCCATTCCAGTCTTATTTTCCTGCTGGTTAAGATAGATTTCTATACCTTCATTCAGTACTTAGGTGTCTCCTATTTGAGCCAATATATTGATGAGAGTAAGTTTCAACCAACCAATCTCTCCTCCTTCTCTTCCCCTTCTCTGGAAAAGGCTTTTCTTGGCTCATTTTCTTGTGGGAGGTAATTTGCACCATTTCCCTTCTCCCTTTACCCATTTCTGATACATTCCCTTCTCATTGCTTTTCATTACTAAAAAAAAAGAAAAAAATGATCTTATCCCCTCAAATTCATCTCACATCCCTTATGCTCTGATGATATATACAGCTTGTAACTGCCAGAATATTGAGAATGTCCTAAGGAGTTACAAGTATCATCCTTCTATGAAGCAATGGAAAGAGATAAAGCTGAAACCACTCCCAGGTATATTGATTCTGCCTAAGTCCCTCTCTCTTGAGCTCTCTTCCCCTCATTCCCAAGTAATATTTATTGGACATTGTTTTAAATTAATTTATTTTTAATTAAAGCTTTTTATTTGTATGACATATATGGGCAGTTCCTCAGTACTGATCTTTACAAAGCTTTCCGTTCCAATTTTACCGCCAGTCCCCACCCCTCCCCTAGATGGCAGGAAGTCCATTAAATGTTAATAATGATAAAATACTTGAGAAGTTGTGCAAGAAAAATTCTATCTACAAGAAAAAAATTCAGAGAAAGAAAACACACTGTAAGCAAACATCAATAAAGCACATGAAAATGTTATGTTGTAGTCCATATTTCATATCCCTCTCTCTGAGTGTATATGGCTTTCTTCATTGAACAATTAGAAATTGTTTGAGACATTTCTTTGTTGCAGAGAGCCATGATCATGTTGATAATGATCTCCTGGATCTGCTGATTTCACTCAGCATCAGTTCATGCAAGTCTCTCCAGGCTTCTCTGAAATCATCTAGCTGGTCGTTTCTTACAGAACAATAATATTCCATAACATTCATATACCATAATTTATTCAGCCACTCTCCAATTGATGGGCATCCCTTCAGTTTCCAGTTTCTAGCCACTATAAAAAGGACTGCCAGAAACATCCTTGCACATGAGGGTCCCTTTCCCTCCTCTAAGATCTCTTTGGGATACAAGCCCAATTGAAACACTGCTGAGTCAAAGGTTATACACAGTTTGATAACTTTTTGACCATAGTTCCAAATTGATCTCCAGAATGGTTGGATCCGTTCACAGTTGCACCAACAAAGTATTAGATTCCCAGCTTTCCCACATCCCCTCCAGCATTCATCGTTATCTTTTCCTGTCATTTTAGCCAATCTGACAGGTGTGTAGTGGTACCTCAGAGTTGTCTCAATTTGCATTTCTCTGATCAATAATGATTTGGAGCACCTTTTCATATGAGTAGAAAT
>JAJPUD010034644.1:0-10730 GCA_023553655.1 Myrmecobius fasciatus | reverse complement strand
TGAGGTCCTCCACTAATATAGTTTTCCTGTTTTCCTTCCTGTAACTGGCTTAAAAACTTCTCTATGAATTCACCTG
Source organism: Myrmecobius fasciatus (assembly GCA_023553655.1). NCBI lineage: Eukaryota > Metazoa > Chordata > Mammalia > Dasyuromorphia > Myrmecobiidae > Myrmecobius > Myrmecobius fasciatus. The sequence goes on along the minus strand of JAJPUD010034644.1, from coordinate 10,654 downwards.
CTCTACCACTTGGTGCATACACATTTAATATCTTTACTAATTCATTTTTATGGTACCCTTTATCAAGGTATACTTTCCTTCCTCATCTCTTTTATTGAGATTTCATTTTACTTTTGCTTTCTCAGATTAACTAATCCTGCTTTTTTTTCCCTTCACTTGAAGCAAAATTAAATCTTTTCTAGCCTTTTACCTTTACACTGCATGTGTCTCTCTGTGTCAAATGTGTTTCTTTTAAATAACATCTTGTAGGATTCTGTTTTTCAATCCACTCTGCTATTTGCTTCTGTTTTATGAGGGAATTCATCACATTCACACTCACAGGTATGATTACCAGCTCTGTATTTCCCTCCAACCTACTTTCTCCCCTATATATACTTTTGTTATATTTTTCCACCCTATCCTTAGTGGTGTTCTTTTTTTTTTTACCCACCCAACCCACTGTCTTATCTTCTATCAATCCTCCCCCACAATCTTTTAGTAGTATTGTTCCTCACCCACTAAGTTTTCTCCTATCACTCCCCCCCGTCTTAGTAGTGATTTTTTTTAACCCACTCATCTCACTATCTTATCTTCTATCATCCCTTCCACCCTTCTCTTACCTTTTCCCCTAGTTTTTTCTGCCTTCCCTGCTTGCCTACCCCTCCCCTTTCTTTCTATTTTCTTCTCTTGCTTCTTCATAGGGTTAGATAAATTTCTATACCCAACTGAATGATTGTTATTGAGCCAAAACTGATGAGATCAAGCTTCAGACTATGCTTATCCCCATCTTTTCTTTCCTTTATTGTAATAGGGTTTTGGAGCCTCTTCATGTGAAGTTATTGACCCATTATACATCCCCTTTCCTCTTTTTCCAGTACAGACCTTTTTTTCTCTTCTGATTGTCTTTTTCTTTAAAGTCATCATATCAGAGGCCATTCATAACCACACTCTGAGTCCATGTAATGCTCCCTTCTGTCCCCCCCCCCAGTGTCAGATAGAGTTCTCAAGTATTACAGATATCATTTTTCCATCTAGGCATGTAAAGAGTTTAACCTTTAAATAATATATATTTTTCCACTATTTACTTTTTTCTGCTTCTATTGAGTCCTTTGTAGATTAAATTTTCTATTTAGTCCTGTTTTTTTTCAATAAAAATGACTGAAAATCTCTTACTTCATTGATGATCCATCTTTTCCCATGAAAGATGATGCTGTCTAGCTGGGTAGTTAATTCTTGGTTGTAAAACCAGGTGCTTTGTTTCCAAAATATGGCATTCTGGGCCCTCCCATTCTTTATTGTATAAACTACCAGATCCTAGGTAATCCTGACTGTTCCTTCTTGATATTTGCATTGCTTTGCCTCCTTTTTTAAGGAAACAGCCTGTTTTTTTCTAGAGTTTGCCTTCTGAGCTGGGATTGGAAGCTCTCCCACTGATTTGTTCCTTTACTGAACCAGGAGTAGGATCTTAGTTGCTGATTTGCTGTGTTTTCCCTTTCACCAGTTTTCCCAGAGTCTGTCTGAGCTGAGCTGAATACCCTTTTCACTCCAGTGAGACTGATTTTTTTTTGAAGATTTTCCATCCTATATTGAGCTGGAGAGTGGTTTCATTCTCTCTATTCAGAGGCTTGGTTTCCTGTACTTTTCTAGGAGAACTCAGCATAGCTTAGTTTAACAAGGTAAAGGATTAGATACTGGGCTTAGTTTGAGGAAGATCTATATTCAGTTTCCTTCTACCTTTGACCTATGCTGGCTGTGAATCCTTTAACAACTCACTCAACCTTTCATTAATACAGGCAACTCTCTTTAAGCTTATAAATGACAGAAAGGTAGATCTACATGTTCAGAACTAAGCAAGTATTTTCATGATCCATACCAAAATATTCAAGGCATGGAGCAACTTACACATAAAATGCTATAGTTTCTTACTTTATAGAAAGCAGGCAGAAAATAGCGTCAAAAACACCAGAATTCAAATATTGCTTCAGATATTTACTAGTGGGTGACCCTAGGCAAATTATTTAACCACTTTCAGCTTCAGTGTCCTGATCTGTAAAATGTTAATAGAAATAATACCTAACTTACAGGATGATTGTTAGCATTAAATGAGATAATTTTTGTAAAAACACTTTGAAAATCTTAGAGTACCATATGAGTGCTAAGTATCATATTGTTATTGTTATTATTATTGCTTTTATTAATGGGATTTATAGAGCAGCATCATAGCGTGTGAAGATGATTGGATATAAAGTCCAGAATTCTGAATTCAAATTCTATCTCTTGACACTAGTTGTATGACTATTATTTTGAGCAAGTTTGTTGACTTCCCTGAGCCTCAGTTTCTTCATCAGGAAAATGAAGAAAATAATATTTGTATTCTCTACTTAATATCTTTGACAAGAGAAAATAGTTATATGAAGCACTGCATACATATGTGCAATTATTATAATTTACTAAGGTAAATATTTAACATTTTATTGATTTTTAAAGCAAATCTATGATTCTATTGATATAGGTATAGCAGTGCTTGATCTTATGGTACATTTAAGTATTATCTCCCATAAATCAAATATAGCAAAAAAACATACTGTGCTGGGTAGAATGTCTATGATTTGGATACATGATGAAAGGTATTTTGGAAGGAATCAGTTTTAAGCTAAGCATTTCCTTTACTGTGGGAATCATTTCCAAATTAACTCTTTATATATACAGAGCACATACTTGTTAAGGAAAAAAAGTAAAAACCAATCAATAAGCAAGAATATATTAAACATTTACTATATGCAAGGCCCTATGCTAAGCCCTGGGAAAGCATAGAAAAGAGAAAAGATTGATTGGCCGATCGATTTGAGGTACCTGCAAAGATGATGAAAAATAGGCTTAGAAACAAGTGTACTAGCAATTGGAAGGGACCAGAAAAAATCTACAGAAGGAAAGTAGAACTGGAGCTAAAACTTGAAGTAAATCAAGGATTCAAAGAGACTGAGAAAAAAGGAGGAAGAAAAATGAAAAGAAAAAAAAAAGTTATGCTATTAAAAACTCTTACTACCTGATTTATTTAATATCAATGCTGAAATAGAAAGCCCCAAGACACCAAAACTAATTTAAACCATTTAAAAATATTATGATAAAGTAGAGATCAAAAGAGCAGAGAAATTATATCAAATAGCAAATCAGAAAGAAATGGTAACAAAAAAGTAACACCAATTTAGAAAAACAATTTGTTAATAAGATCTTATGTTGGAGAATGGTAGAAAATTGTTAGCATTATTACCTAATAAACCAATGAAAAATGTAAGGGAAAAATGACTTTAAGGAAAGTTTGGTAAAATTTGCAATGAAGCAAAATCAAATGGAGGGAATTTAAGGATGAAAATGGTGAAGACAAGAAGAAAAATAAAAAGTGGAAAATATCTGCAAATATTTTTATTACAAACTCATTTTCTTATTATTGAAAAGAGGCATTACACAATAGAGTTGGCACATTGGAACTCTAACACTAGAGACTCAAATGAATAAAGATGCAGAAATGGCAATACCTAAGGGAAAGGGATGGGACTAAGGACTTTTTAAAGTGCTTATTATGTGCCCGGCACTACATTGAGATCTTTTATACATATTATCTCATTTGATCTTCAAAACAGCCTTGTAAGGTATGTACAATTATAATTCACCATTTTACAGTTGAGAAAATTGAAACAGTTTAACTGACTTGTCCAGACTAGTAAATTTCTGAGGTCAGATTTTTAACTCAAATGTTTTCTTATTGCAGGATCAGAACACTATCTTTTGCAGTATTTCATTGCCTCTTGCAAGAGAAGGCTTATACTACAAGTAGTAAAGTTTTGAGAATACTAAGTGATTAATTCTCAGGCATCTGAAAGAAGGGAAGATACCCAAAGCAAGAAGGGCAGATTGAGATGATGATGAAGATGAAGATCAGTAAATACCTATCCATATTCCTCCTTTCCCATCTGCATGAAGTTTGTATAAGAATAATCTATACAACTATCAATCAAGGTATAATACAGGAAAGGGAAGACTTTTGAACAAAATATGTTAGAACAGAATAAATATTTCTTATTATACAGTTGAGTAAAAGATATAGGGGAGTCCAAAATCCCTTAGTCATTATTGTTTATTTACTACAAAATAATTGTTGATTTGATTATAGCAAATGGCTATTTTAAATCTTTTACCCCAAAATAAACATCGTTCTCATGTTTATGCAAAAATTACTGATGTTTACTTAAAACAATAAATAAATTCATTTTTTTTTATTTCAATAATATCATAAAATAGATCAAATATGTTCTGGAGCTTATATTTCTTAATCACAGGAGATAATTGAGCACAGATAAACATGCTAAGTGTCTCTATATAGTTGTTTGCACTGGGCATAGAGTGCACACTCAATGGAAATAGAGGAGTTTGGTAGAAGGAAGTTTTGTTGAGGAAGTATAAAGTCTAATTTTTGAAAATTTGAAGTCTAAAATGCCTCTGAAGCATCCCATTTAAGATTTTCAGTTGATAGTTCTTTATGTAGAGTGGACTTCATGTGAGTCAGGGTAAATATAAAGAATCATGTGCATAGAGATTGCTCATGCCAACTGATGAGACGATCCTGAGACAAAGTGTAGGGAAAAAGGAGTGTCAAGGGCAAATGTTTGGGGCATGCCCAGAATTAAGAGGAAGTTCAAAAAGTTTTCCTAGATCTTTAGATATGCATATTTAGATAAACAAATATGCTTATTTTAAGGAATGAGGGGAGTCAATTTTATCCAAAGTGTTGTGTTTTCAAATATAGGAACAGAGGGTAAGGAAGAATGTTCTTTCATATTTTCCTTATTCAACTAGATTTTCTTCACTGTCATGTTCATAGCAGAGCATATGAGAGGATTAAAAATATGTAACAACAAATTTCCAATTCAAGAAAACATAAAAAACCCTCCATTTTGTAGTCCATTGCTTTTTTTTTTAAATGGGCAACAAACTATAAATACAAAGGACACTTCTTTTTTCTGTATATCTGACAATGTCCCTATAAAAATATGTTAAACCTTAGAATACCATTTTAAAGACCTATGATTTTTCTTATGTTTTCACTGAGAATGAGACCAATTCTTCCTTTGTTTTCTGTCTCCTTTTCTCTGCTTTCACAAACATTATCCTAGTTCAGCCCTGCATCACCTCTAAAAGTAAACTTAAAAATCTTTTTTTAATTCTCTCTGCCTCAAATTTCTGCCTTCTCCAGTCATGTTCCAAATAATTTTCAATTTGATATTCCAAAATCTAAGATTTGATCATGTCCTCATCCTGCTCAAAAAAAAATCCAATTGCTCCTTCTCCCTAGAGGTAAAATTTCCTTTATTTGACTTTTGAAGATTTTTATTTTAAAATCAGTTAGATCAACTTCCACCTGTTTTCAGGCTTATTTCATGTAACTTGCTTTCATGTCCTTTACCTTCTACTAAACTGAGCTTCTTGTTGTTCTGCATCTTTTTTTAATCTTTGCTTAGGTTTTCCCTATAAATAGAATTCATTCCAACCCACCTTTCCCTTACAGAAACATCACATTACAATTATGAATCTAGAAGAAACCTTAGAGACTATCTAGTTCAATCTTCTCCCCTTCTCCCCAATTTCCTTCTGAGATCTGGTCAAGTTTTACTTCCTACAGTTGACCCATGAAACTGATGATATTCTTTTCTAAATAATTGCTTTATATATTTTATATTTAATTTTGTATTTATACATTGTCTCCAACAACAGAAAATAGACACCTTAAAGGCAGGACTTTTTCAGTTTTTTCCTTCTATCCACAGCACCCGGCACAAAATAGATACCTGTTAGACATTTGTAGTTACTTGAATAGATTATTAAAATAGTAATATTCAAGAGATAAAAAATAGGCACATATATTGATAAATGACTATTGATATTTTCTTATTCACCATTTTTCATAATACTACCCATGATAATTTATGATTTGTTCAGGCTAATCTGGTCTTTCAGATAAATTGAAAATAAAACCTTTAGGTTATGTTGTCTCCAAGATATGTGATAAATAGTGAGTTCTAGCTCTGATAGCTTGAATCTTTGCGTTTGTCAAACACTCATTTACTGTGGTGATTTATTTATGAATATTGTGTGCCACTGAGCAACCACTCTATTTTGTAGCTAGTACCACAATGTTTTGGTAATTACAGCTTTTTTAGTACAGTTTGATATTTGGTACTTTTTTGCTTTCTTCCTTCACTGAAAAGAATGATCCCTTTGATATTCTTGATTTTGTTTCTCCAGAGGAATCTTGTTATTATTTTCTTTTAGCTCTATAAAATAAGTTTTTATTGAAAACTATCTTTGCATATATTTTGAAAATAAAAAGCTACTATTTTTTTAAAAAAGCAATGACTTTTTAGTAGTAATATTGGTTTGACATCAATAAGTAAATTAAGTAGTTATGTCATTAAAATGATTTTATTTATTATTAAACTAGTCATTATTTATTAAATTGATTTAACCTATCCATGGCTAATTAATTTTTCTCCATTTATTTAGATCTTTTTATGAAAACTAGTTTATAATTATGTTCATATACTTACCATGTGCACATCAGCAATGGATATGCACTTATGTAACTGTACCTATTTCTAATAACAAATTTTCTCTGACTTTCAAAATGAGGATAAAAATAGGAAAAACATTAGCTATCATCATTTTTTTGCATTTTAGGAAGATCCTTCATATTTTATGTATGTATATGTAACATCTGTGCCAATATTACAACATACATATTGACTTTTTAATTGTACAAGCAGCAAAGAATTTGGATACCAATATTTCCATTCAGTTGCTTTTCTGATTCACATACCTCATTATGAGGTATATGATTGGACTTAAACTTAGTTCATTTAATTCAATGATCATTTACACAGTGCATACTGAATATACATTATTGTATTAGTTTGATAATGGGCAGTGACATGAAGCTTATAGGAGATCTCCTTTCTTTCCCCATGGAGTTTGCAATGTATTAGAATAAAGTAATTCAAAGTATCATAGAAAGAGATAGTAACTCTATGATTATTTGCTCACAAAAGCTAATCTTATAAAAAACTTCCAGTATTATACTTTTAAAACATAGAATGCATATAAGGTATTTAAATTTCTAAATATTAGATTTCAGCACATGTTGCCATTTATTTGATTTCTCATCTTTATTGTCTCTTCATTTTCCTGAGCCTTATTTTCCTGAACTATAAAATTAGGATAATAGATTATGGCTTCTGAACCTATCAAGTAAGTTGTGAGTATCAAGTGAGGTAAACATAAAAGAGGCCCTATGAATATCCTGAAATATTCAGGAAACACAAGCAATATATGACTCTGACCTTGACTTTGACCATAAGGAATTTTTAATTGCCACTAAGATAGAAGGCCCCAGATGTTTAAGTAACAAAATCTATCTAAGTTGTAGTATAAATGTCATTTGTATTGTATGTATGTATATATGGTACACAATTACAATGAATGTAATACAAGCATTCATAGTGGGTTGACTTACACTTTTTCAGTCAATCAAAAAACTTCCTTTCCTACTCTCTCTACCCTGTCACATACCCTTATCATTTGTGTCCCTCCCTATACTTCCTTTACTTAAACTATAAGATACAAGATTATGTTATGTAATTAATCTCCATTTCATCTATTTTGCATAGCAAATTATGTAATGATTATGTCATAATTTCATTTACAATATAGCAGCAAAAAATCATTGTGAAATCTGAAATCAGGCAGAATTTTATCATTTCTTCTTAATAATCTCTATGGTAATTGAATTTATTTTTCTTCTGCTTGTTTTTTTTTGTTTTTTTTTTGAATATACAAAACTAAATCTAAATTTTGCAACAGGCCTCCTGCAACAAAGGAAATATATATATATATATACATATATATATATATATAGCTCCTTGAATACTTTAAGAAATGTAAACATATCTATTTATCAGACTGCCATAGAAAATATAGTAATGAGATATATTACTTAATCCCATAGTTCTATATTCTATTTTTATTTCCTAAATTGACTTTCATTTGCTGAATTATTTCCTGATCCTTAATTTAATGAATGAAATGCATCAATTCAATAGTTATGATATGCCAAATATCATGCCAAGAGCTGGGGATAAAAAAAATAGAAAAAGGAAAACAATTCTTTGCTCGAGGATATCATTAGACAATATACAGATGAATGTTCAGTTACAAGCCTGGTAGAAAAGCCTAGAATACCAAGGATTCAGCAGAAGATCAGAAAGCAAGGTCCTTGGGTTATGGAAACAGTAGGTCAAATGAATATACTCAGACTTTGCAGTGATGTTAGTGTAACAGCAGGACATATGGTAAGTCCTCATATTGCTCCATTTTATGGGAAGAAATAAAAGTTTAGAACTCTAGCACAGTACCTCATTCATAGTAGACACTTAATAAATGTTTAATGATTTATTAATTGATTGCTTAATATCCATCTCATTGTACCATTTGAGCAGGTAAGAAGTTTAGAAGTGAACTTCGTAGGGTAAAGGATTAAGTAGGTAATCAAGGAGAAGAGTATACCCACAATAAGTGCTTTTCCTATACTGTATCCATAATGAATATAATGAATTATGACAGTCATATTATATATGGCTCTGTCAATTCCAAATGTACAGTTGATGTTTTAAAGATTGAAACTGGCTATGTGAAGATGTAAAGGAACTCTGGGAATCTGATTAGTCTTTAAAAACTTTGAAAGAAATCAAGTCTGAAGCACAACTGAAATGGACTTCATACTTTTTTTCAAATCTATTTTCAGGAGTAACCTTTCCTTTCTTATATAAACAAAATTCACAAGAATATATAATTTTGGATTAATAGCAAAGGTATAAAACTAAACTGTATATAGTGTTGGTGCTGCATACCTATAATATCAAAAGAGTCATTTTCTAAAAACCTAAGTACAGTTGCTAATGTGAAAGGTATCAGGTTCTTTTCCCAATGTACTTGTGTCAGCCTACACAATGCAAATATTCATAAAATTATTTAATATGTTTTTGTACCACATGTAGCTAAATGAGAAAACACATTCTCTTTGTCATTGGAAACTTCACTGCTAATGAATACTTGGGCTCAAGAGTTGAATAGCACTCTTCATTTTCTTTGAGAAACTAAAGAAAATCTTAACTGATAACATGATTTTTCTGACAAATCGTAACTTTAGCTGTTGCCCAACCCTTTTGCTATTGTGTTCAGCCTGACAAGCTTTAAAAAAAAGCAAGAAATACTATTAGTAGGACTTCAAAACATAATTGCAAGTTCCCTCCTCAGAAGATCTTTATAAATAATATTACAGAAGGAAAGGGACTTTTAAAGGGTAATACTGGTATGTATATATGTAAGTATGATAGTCAGTGTAATGGTTTTAGTGCTAGTTGAGTCAAAAAACTTTCAAGTTTATCACCATCATCTTCCTTCCGGGGGTGGAGCCATGGTGGCGATCAGACAGGATTCTCTGTAACCTCCTCTAACCTCCCCTCAAACCAACAAAATATGAAGCCTCTAGACTGATTCTGAAGCAAAAAAATCCACAATATCCGGAGAACAACATGATTCTAGAAGAAGATACTCTGGAAGAACCTCAAAACAGGTCTGTTTTAATGGGGCAGGGGGTGGCCTACTGAACCCAGACTGCAGCACAGGGAGACCGGGGCAGGGAGCTGGAGCAGGGAGCTGGAACAGGAGTCAGAACAGGAGTGGGAGCGTTGTGCTTTTCACACACCTGGGAGTCTTCTGCGAGCCTCTTGGAACAATTTGTCCTGATTGTGGGCAGGTGGTTTGGAGGGTCTGCCTTTTGAGGGGGATAGATTGTGAACCACTGAACCCCTGATGAGCATCGTAACTAGCTGCCATTACACAGCACCTTAAAGCAATCAATCAAACAACAGGTCTGATAAGCACCAGAAATAATTCAATCAGCGGAGCTGCCCAGCCCCTGATATAATTCAATCAGCAGAACTGCCCAGTTCCTGAAATAACTCAATCAGCAGAACTGCCCCAGGGCAAATTAAAGCAGCTGTCCCACCTTTGCCCTAAACAGACCTCACACCTTTAAAAAAATGAATAAAAAACCAAAAAGAGCTCTCACCATAGACAACTTTTATGGAGAGAGGGAAGAACAGACCTCAAATCCTGAGGTCCCTAAAGGTAAAGCAACTCCAGAAAAAGCCCCAAAGAGAGACATAAATTGGTCTCCATGTCACAAGGCTCTCTTTGAAGATTGCATAAAAAATCTTAAAAGAGAGTTAGAAGAAACATGAGGAAACGAAATGAGATCACTGCAAAATAAAATAGAAAAAATGGAAAAAGAATGCAGTGAACAAAAAAATGTAATTGGTCAATTGCAAAAGGAACTAAAAACAGTAACTGAAGAAAATAAGACATTAAAAATTAGAATCGAACAACTGGAAATTAATGACTCATCAAGACTTCAAGAATCAGTTGAACAAAAACAAAAAAATGAAAAGATAGAGAAAAACATGAAATATCTCCTAGGAAAAACAACTGACCTGGAAAATAGATCTAGGAGAGACAATCTAAGGATTATAGGGCTTCCTGAAAGCCATGATGAAAAAAAGAACCT
>JAJPUD010034643.1:0-10731 GCA_023553655.1 Myrmecobius fasciatus | reverse complement strand
TTCCCAAATATTTTATGCTATCATCCATTATTCTGAATGGAATTTCTCTTTATATCTCTTGCTGCTGAACTTTGTTGGTAATATATAAAAATGCTGATGATTTATGTGGATTTATTTTGAATCCTGCAACTTTACTAAAGTTGTGAATTGTTTCTAGTACTTTTTTAGTTGAGTCTCCAGGGTTCTCTAAGTATACCATCATGTCATCTGCAAAGAGTGATAATTTGGTTAATTCATTACCTACTCTAATTCCTTTTATCTCTTTTTCTTCTCTTATTGCCAAAGCTAACATTTCTAATACAATATTAAATAATAATGGTGATAGTGGACAGCCTTGTTTCACTCCTGATCTTATTGGGAATGGTTCTAGTTTTGTCACCATTACATATGATACTTGATGATGGTTTTAAGTAGATGCTACTAATCATTTTAAGGAAAAGCCCATTTATTCCTATGCTCTCTAGTGTTTTTAATAGGAATGGGTGTTGGATTTTATCGAATGCTTTTTCTGCATCTATGGAGATAATCATATGGTTTTTGTTAGTTTGGTTATTAATATAATTGATTATGCTGGTAGTTTTCCTGATATTGAACCAGCCCTGCATTCCTGGTATAAATCCTACTTTGTCAAGATGTATTATCCTGGAGATAACTTTCTGGAATCTTGTTGCTAAAATCTTATTTAAAATTTTTGCATCAATATTCATTAGGGAAATGGGTCTATAGTTTTCTTTCTCTGTTTTCACCCTACCTGGTTTAGCTATCAGCACCATATCTGTATCATAGAAGGAATTTGGTAGTATACCTTCTGTCCCTATTTTTTCAAATAGTTTGTATAGTATTGGAATTAATTGCTCTTTAAATGTTTGGTAGAATTCACATGTAAAACCATCTGGCCCTGGAGGTTTTTTCGTAGGGAGTTGATTAATAGCTTGTTCTATTTCTTTTTCTAAAATGGGGCTATTTAAATAATCTATTTCCTCTTCTGTTAACCTGGGCAATGTATATTTTGTAGATATTCCTCCATTTCATTTACATTATTGAATTTATTGGCATAAACTTGGGCAAAGTAACTCCTAATTATTACTCTAATTTCCTCTTCATTGGAGGAAAGTTCTCCCTTATCATTTTTGAGACTAACAATTTGATTTTCCTCTTTCCTTTTTCTGATCAAATTAACTAAAGGCTTATCTATTTTGTTGGTTTTTTCATAAAACCAACTCTTAGTTTTATTTATTAATTCAATACTTTTCTTATTTTCAATTTTATTAATTTCACCTTTTATTTTCAGAATTTCCAATTTGGTATTTGATTGAGGGTTTTTAATTTGGTCTTTTTCTAGCTTTTTTAATTGTAACCCTAATTCATTAATCTTCTCTTTCTCTATTTTATGCAAATAGGCATCTAGAGATATAAAGTTACCCCTTATAACCGCTTTGGCCGTATCCCACAAATTTTGGTATGTTGTCTCATTATTGTCATTCTCCTGGATGAAATTATCGATTGTGTCCATAATTTGCTGTTTCACCCATTCATTCTTCAGGATTAGATTATTTAATTTCCAATTAACTTGTGGTCTATTTTCTCCTGGCCTTATATTACATGTGAGTTTTATTGCATCATGATCTGAAAAGGATACATTTACTATTTCTGCTTTTCTACATTTGATTTTGAGGTTTTATCCCCTAACACATGATCAATTTTCATATAACTTCCATGAACCCCTGAGAAAAAAGTATACTCCCTTCTATCACCATTCAGTTTCCTCCAGAGATCTGTCATACCTAAGTTATCTAACATTTTGTTTTATCTCCCTAACTTCTTTCTTATTTTGTGGTTTGATTTATCTAATTCTGAGAGAGCAAGGTTGAGATCTCCCACTAGTATAGTATTACTGTCTAATTCTCCTTGCATCTCTCTTAACTTCTCCTCTAGGAATTTGGATGCTATACCACTTGGTGTATATATGTTTAGTATTGATACTGCTTCATTGTCTATGGTACCCTTTAGTAAAATATAGTTTCCTTCCTTATCTCTTTTAATTAGATCTATTTTTGCTTTTACTTGATCTGAGATAAGGATTGCTACCCCTGCTTTTTTTGTTTACTTGAAGCATAAAAGATTCTGCTCCAGCCCTTTACCTTCATTCTGTATTTATCTCTATGTTTTAAATGTGTTTCTTGTAAACAACATATTGTAGGATTCTGGCTTTTAATCCAGTCCACTATCTGTTTCCGTTTTATGGGAGAGTTCATCCCATTCACATTCAAGTTAAAATGACTATATCTATATTTCCTGCCATCTTATTTACCCAAAGTTATATTTTTCTCTTCCCTTTCCCCTTACTCCCTTCCCCCCTCCCCAGTATTTTATTTTTGATGACCACCTCCCTCTAACAATCCTCCCCTTTTTAGAACCCTCCCTCTTTTATACACCTTTCACCTAATCCTTCTATTAATTTATCCCTTTCTTTTCCTCCTTTCCCTCCTACTTCCCTATACAGAGGGCCAAGTTTTGCCCTGAAATCAAATGTGTTTGATATGCTCCTTTAGAGCCCAATCCAATGAGAGTAAGATTCACACAATACTCATCACCCTACCTTCTTTCCCTCAATTATATTAAATTTTCTATGTCTCCTCATGAGACTTTGCCTTATTTTACCTCCCTTTTTTTTATTTTATTTTACCTCCTTTCCCCTCCCCCCTTTTTATTACAGTATGATATACCTTCCACCTCTAATTTCTTTTTGATTATTATCGAAGTAAAATCAAATTATACCCCCATTCGTTAAGGATACCCCTAGTAGAGATATAGTTCTCGAGAGTTCTTCCTTTTTACCTTTTTCCGCTTCTCTAGAGTTCTGTGTTTGGAGGTCAATTTTTTTGTTCAGATCTGGTCTTTTCATTAGAAATAGGTAAAATTCTCCTGTATCATTAAATGACCATCTTCTTCCCTGGAAGATGATGCTCATTCTAGCTGGATAGCTTATTCTTGGCTGTAATCCAAGTTCTTTTGCCTTTCGGATTATCTGATTCCAGGCCTTCAATGTGGAAGCTGACAGATCCTGTGTAATTCTAATGACAGTTCCTCGGTATTTGAACTGTTTTTTTCTAGCAGCTTGTAATATCTTTTCCTTGGTGCGATAGTCCTGAAATTTGGTCACGATATTCCTTGGGGTTTTAATTTTGTTGTCTCTTTCAGGAGGTGATCGGTGAATTCTTTCAATACCAACTTTGCCTTCTGATTCTAAAACATCAGGGCCATTCTCTTTCATGATTTCCTGGAACATAGCATCCAGATTCTTTTTTTCATCATGACTTTCAGGGAGTCCAATAATTCTTAGATTGTCTCTCCTGGATCTGTTTTCCAAGTCAGTTGTTTTTCCTAGGAGATATTTCATATTTTCTTCTATTTTTTCATTTTTTTGTTTGACTGATTCTTGAAATCTTATTGAGTCATTCATTTCAATTTGTTCAATTTTAATTTTTAAGGTATTATTTCCTTCAGTTATCTTTTTTAGCTCCTTTTGTAACTGGCCAATTGAATTTTTTGGTTCATTGCATTCTTTTTCCATTTTGCCAATTTTATTTTTCAGTGAATTGTTGTCTTTTACCAATTCACTATTTTTATTTTCCAGTGAGTTGGTGACTTTTTCCAATTCATTAATTTTATTTTTCAGTGAATTTTTGTCTTTTTCCAATTCACCAGACTTATTTTCCAGTTTTTCACATCTCTGTTGCAGGGCGATGTTTCCTTCTTGCACTGTTCTCAGTTTATTTCCCTAATCTTCTTCTAGCTCTCTTTTGAGATTCTTTATGCAATCTTCCAGGTAAGACTTCTGAAAGGGAGACCAGCTTAAGTCCACCTTTGTGGCTTTATCTGGGATTGTTATCAGAATCTCAAGATCTGGAGCCTGCTCTAGTTTCTCTCTGTAAAAGCTTTCTATGGTGAGAGCTCTCTTCTTCTTGCTCATAATGGACCTGCCAAAGCACCTGCCTGCAAGCAGAGCAAAGTGGCCCTAGGGTCTCCCAGGGACTTCCTGGCAGCCTAAAATCTTCTGGTCTATCCCAGCCCCGGACTTGCACCCCGGCTGCACACTGGTGTCTGAGTGCCGGGAGCTGCTCAATCCCCTGCTCGTCTAAAACTGACCTCAGAAGTTCTTTCAAAGTAGATATTTGATAGAAGTGCGTTGTAGTCCAAGTGTTTGGTGAAGCCCTCACTCCAGAACCAGTTCAGAGGCTCAGTTTGTCTGTGTTTGAGGGAAGGTCTCAGGAGCTTACAGAGAACTCTGTCTGCAGTTTGCCATCTTAGCTCCGCCCCCGATGTTTTACGTTTTCATCTATTTTTTTCAGTCTTCTGACTTTGTTTTGTTGTGTCTTGATGTCTTATGGACACTTGCCCAATTGCAATTTTTAAGAAATTATTTTGTTGAGTGAGCTTTTGTACCTCTTTTATTACTTGACCAATTCTGCTTTTTAGGGACTTCTTTTCTTCAGGAAATGTTCATGCCTTTTTTTACTATAAAAACAATTCTGTTTTTTTACAGTATGAATTTCTTCATTATTTTTCTGTCTTTTTGTTGTTAGAAAGATGTTAATTTTCTTTTCATACTTTTTATCTCACTAATTTATTTTCCCAAATTTTCCTTTCCCACTCATCTCTTTCTTGAACTCTTCCAGGAATTCTTGTTGGGCATTTTTCTTTGAGGTTTTGTAACTGTTTTCCCCATTGTTGTCCTTTTCTGAATTTATGTCTTGGTCTTTCCTGCTGCCATACTAACTTTTTATGGTCAAGTTCTTTTTTATTGTTTGTTCCTTTGCCACCATATTTTTATACCCTTCTTGTTTGGAATGGTGAGCAGGGTCACATGCTTTCTTGTAGTCACAAAAGTCTTTCATCTAAGGAAGATGCCATATATTCATTTTTCTTGAGAGGATGTGTTGGTTGTGACCAAGAGACCTGTAATATTAAAGAATCAAACCATGAGAGTGGGGGAAGTACCTTGCCTCAAACTATAAAAATAGTGACTAACTGACTTTTCAGATTCTTTCTGATTATTTTGTGTTAACTATTGCTAAGAATGATGTCCCTGAAAAAGGAAAGGTAGAATGGCATAAATTATTTGACAAAAGTAGTATCAAAGGGATTTTATCTTGCAAGGGAATATGGGGGAGGTCAAAGGATAACATGTGAATCTTATTCTCATCAGAATTGGTTCAAAGAGGGAATAACATACACACTTAGTTGGTTATAGATATCTTTCTCACAATACAGGAGAGTATGAAGGGAAGAGAATAGAATATAAGAAGGAGAGGTGATGATAAAAGGAAGTGCAGATTGGAGGAAGTAAAAGAAGCAAAACATTTTTGAGAATAGAAAGGTTGAAAGGAGAAAGTAGGCTAAATGAGGAAATTAGAGTAGAAGAAAATACATAGTAAGCGTTTTGTGGGAAAACCCCCCAGCAAATTTCTCTGATAAAGACCTCATTAGTCACATATGTATAAAACTATTGATAAATGGTGAAAGGATATGAATAGCCAGCTTTCAAATGAAGTAATCAAAGCTATCTATAGTCATGAAAAAATGCTCTAAAGCAATATTGATTAAAGAAATGCAAATTGAAACAACTCTGAGCTACCATCCCAGACCTGTTAGATATGCTAATATGACAGAAAAGGAAAATGACTAATGTTGTAGGGGATGTGGGAAAATTTTGATGCTAATGTGCTGTTGGCAAACCTATATACTGATCTAAAACCATTCTGGAGAGCAATTTGGACCTATGCCCAGAGAACTATAAAACCGTGCATTCCCTTTGACCAAGCAGTATTAGGTCTGTATCCCAAAGAGCTAAAAAGCAGAAAGTAAAAGGACCTATGTGTACAAAAGTACTTATGACATCTATTTTAGTGGTGGTGAAGAACTGGATGTTGAGGGGATGTCCATCAGTTGAGGAATGGTTGAGCAAGTTGATGTGTATGATTATGATGGGATACCATTTTACTATATGAAATGATGAACCTGATTGTCAGGAAAATCTGGGAAGACTTACATGATCTGATGTAAAATGAAATGAGCATAACCCAGAGGACATTGTACACAATAACTGCAATATGGTATGAAGTTCAGCTGTGGAAAAACTTAGCTATTTTCAGCAATACAACGATCCAAGAGAGTTTTGAAAGACTTGTGATGAAAAGTGCTGTCCATACCCAGAAAAAGAATGAGTGAAGTCTGAATGCAGATTGAAGCATACCTTTTCTTTATTTTTGTGGGGAATTTTTATCTGTGTTTTCTTTCACATCATGACTTATATGGAAATATGTTTTTCATCACTACACACTATAGTCTGTCAAGTGGCTTGCTGCCTTAATGAGTGTGAGGAGGGTATAAATGATGGGAAAGAATTGAAAACTCAAAATTCAGGGTGAAATGTTAAAATTGTTTTTACATGTAATTGGAGAATTTAAAATATTTTTCAAAAAATTATTAAAAAGAAGAATGATAACTCTGCAAGAGTCTCAAAGATAGCTTTAAAGACAAATTAATTTGAATGACAGAACTCATCACTGTGGTGAACAATTGTTATTCCAGAGAAGTAGTGATAAAGAATACTACCCACCTCTTTCTTGATGGGTGACAGATTCAAGGTACAAAATAAGATGTAGATGTAGGTTTTTTGGGACATGAGTAATGTGGGCATTTATTTTGCTTTATTGTGCATATTTGGCACAAGGTTTTTATTTTTGTTTTCCAGTGGGGAGTGAGAAAATAAATGCCTCTTAAGTGATAAAATTAAAACAAAATGAAAGATTAAAAAAAAACTCCGTACATGGAAAGGGTTAACCCCCTTCTAATATACCCATTTTCACCATCATTAGGAAAGAATGGGGATTAGTTCTGGTCTTCTAGCTTTGGTCTTGTCTGAATTGAATGTCCATTGAAAAAATGATTGTGTAATTTTATCAATGTGGGCATTTCTTCCCTCACTGCCTATGTCCTACATCTTTTCCCATTTGATTCTTTTCTATCTTGTTTCATAGCTCCTATGCAGAGTACCCCGTTGATTTGCCATAGACCTTCCCCAACAAAGTCCTATTCTGATCTGCCCTGCCATAGCATGGAGGTGACCTTGGTTTCTTGAAGTCTATGCCAGGGAGAAGTCTGAGAACTCTAACCATGTTGGAAAAGCTTTGTAGTCCTGATGAAGACAAAACAGTCTTAAGAATGAAGAATGAAATAACAATGTAAAGTAGTCTTAAGTTACATATGGCTTCCCCTTTCACTTTTGCACTGATAGTTTTGGAATGATGGGAAAAGGGGGCAGAAGATGCCAAAAACTGCCAGTGCTGTAATTAGACATAAGTGCACCTGGGGAAAATTCAGAAAGTTTGTGGGGAAAGGGAAGAAAAAAGAAAGCAGTAGTAGTATACATGAAGGTCAGTAATGGGGAAAGTTACATCAGAAAAGGAGCTGACTCGGCTCTTGTAGATCCTGGTTTCCTCCTCTGAGCATTGCAGAGGAAAGGACAGCAAGATAAGATGGGCAGTACAATTAAGTATGGTTATATTGTACAGTGCAGGGTGACCTCAAGATGAAACACAGTGATGAAGCAAACCCTTGGACAAAACACAACCTATCCCACTCTCCATTTTGGCACTCTGAGGTGTGAATATGTCGCTGCTGTCATCAGCTAGTGTGACTATAAAAATTCTACAGATTTTCAACCATATTAACTACAAAATGATGCTACTTAAAATAAGGTGAAAAGGGTTAATAGCAACTCAGAAATATTATCTATTCTCATTATGTTTCTTATCTTAACCAGAGATATTAGATATTCATGAAATTAAGTTAATAGCAACTTGTAGGAAATTATATTCCATATTCAAGATTTTTTTATTTCTCAAAATTTTCCTTTTACTTGAAGGTAGGAAGAAATTGACCTGAGATTTCATTGATGTTACCTTTGTGGAAATTCTCTCCATCTTTTTTTTAAAATAGTATTTTATTTTCCACCCAGATACGTGTCAAGTAAATTTTTAGTATTCATTTTTTTTTTGCTGAGGCAATTGGGGTTCAGTGACTTGCCCAGGGTCACACAGCTAGGACGTGTTAAGTGTCTGAGACCAGATTTGAACTTGGGTCCTCCTGATTTCATGGCTGGTGCTTTATCCACTACACTACCTAGCTGCCCCTTAACATTAATTTTTACATGATTTTGAAGTCTGAATTTTCTTTTTTCCTGCCTCCCCTCTTCCAAAGATGACAGTTTAATGTGTTTTTACATATGCTATCATGTGAAACATATTTCCTTATTAGTTGTGAAAGAAGAAACAGATGAGACATTTCTTGTACAGCATGATAATTGTGGAAATATGTATAGAAGAAGTGCAAATGTTTAACATACTGAATCACTTGCTTTCTAGGGGAGGGGTGGGCGAAGAAAGGGGAAAAAATTGGAACACAAAGTTTTTCAAGGTTAAATGTTGAAAACTGTGCCTGTTTTGAAAATAAAAGGCTTTATATTAAAATAGTAATTTAATTGGGGTGGTATTACATAAATAGATTAGTTAGGTTGTCTTTTTAAAAATTATATTGGCTTTACTTATCCTTGAACAATAAATAGTACTTCATTAAAAAAAGAAGAAACAGATCAAAGGGGGAAAAAGCCACAAGAAAAAAATAAGTTCAATTTAAAAATGCTTCCATCTCCATTTAGAGACCGTTAGTTATTTATCTGATTATGGATAGCTTTTTTTCCTTTATGAGTCCTTTAGACTTGTCTTGGATCATTGTGTTGCTGAGAAGAGTCGAGTTAATCATAGTTCATTTTTATACAATGATGCTGATAATATGTATGATGTTTTCCTGGTTCTGCCCATTTCACTTTTCATCAGTTCATATAAAGCTTTCCAGGTTTTTCTGAAATCTGCCTGTTAATAATTTCTTATTGCACAATAGTATTCTATTATATTCGTGCATCACCACTTATTCAGGTAGTCACCAATTGCTGTAGGCACCTCAATTTCCAATGTTTTGGCAAAATGAAAAGGGCTGATAACAAATATTTTTCCACATTTAGGCCATTTCCCCTTTTTGTGATCTCTTTGGGATACAGATCTAGTAGTGCTTGCTGAGTCAAAGGATATGTACAGTTTGGTTGCTCTTTGGGCATAGTTTCAAATCGTTCTCCAGAATGGTTAGATCAATTCAAAACTCCAACAATGTATCAGTGTCCCAGTTTTCCTACATCCTCTCCAATATTTATCACTTTCCTTTTTTGTTATATTGGCCAGTCTGATAGGTATGGAGTAGTTCATGAGTATTGTTTTAAGTTGCATTTCTCTAATCAAGAGTGATTTAGAGCACTTCTTCATATGCCTGTTGATAGCTTTTATTTCTTCATCTGAAAACTGCCTGTTCATATCCTTTGACCACTTATCAATTGGGGAATAACTTGTATTCTTATACATTTAACTCGGTTCTCAATATGTTTGAGAAACGGGGACTTCATCAGAAATACTTTCTATTAAGATCAATTTCCAGCATTCTTCATTCCTTCTGATCTTGGTTGCCTATTCTAATTCCTTCTTTTTTTCTTCTCTTACTTCTTTAGCTAACATTTCTAGTAGTATATTGACAAATAGTAGTGATAATTGCCTTTTTTGCTTGACTCCTGATTTTATTGGGAAGGCTTCTAGTTTATCCCTATTTATAGATAATGCTTGCTGGTGGTTTTAGATAGATGCTGATTATCATTTTAAGGAATGCTCCCTTTATTCCTGTGTTCTCTAGCATTTTTAATGGGAATGGGTTCTGTATTTTGTCAAAAACTTTTTCAGCATCTCTTGAGGTAATCACATAATTTCTCTTGGTTTTATAATTGGTATAGTCAACTGTTTCAATGGTTTTCCTAATAGTCTGACAACCCTACATTCCTGGAATGAATCCTTCCTTATCAAAGTATATAATCTTTGTGATATAATGCTATAATAGTCTTCCAAGTCATTTGTTCAAAATGTTTGCTTCAATATTCATTAAGAAATTGTTTTCTAAATTTCTTTTTTTGTTTTAGTTTTCCTGGTTATATTATCAGTACCATATTTGTGTCATAAAAGGAATTAGGTAGGACTCCTTCTTTGCCCATTTTTCCACATAGTTTATATAATATTGGAATTAATTGTTCTTTAAATGTTTGGTAGAATTAAGTCGTGAACCCATCTAGTTCTGGAGAATTTTGTCTTGTTCAATTTCTTTTCTTAAGATGGGGTTGTAGGGGGCGGAGCCAAGATGGCGGAGTGAAAAGGTGACTTTCTGCCTATCCTCCGATCTTCTCTCAAATCAACAATAAAATAAGCCTCTGAACTGATATTCAAGTCAACGAACTCAGAAATATTTGGGCACTGCTCTCTGGAGAACTTCATATCAGGTTAGTCTGACTCAGACAGAGAGATAAATAGATGACCCCTGTGTAGGCCAGAAGTGAGGGTGGGACTCAGCTCAGCTCATCGTGGCAGAAATTCCAAACTCCAAACTCCAAATTCCAAACACCTGGAGTTTATCTGAGGCACTCCGGATACTCTGCCCTGATTGGGGGCAGGTGTTCTAGCAGACTTGCCTTGTTTAAGGAGTAATCCGGACTTAGTCCTAGCCCTCACCGGCCCAGCACCTTAAGTTAACTCGCCGAAGTGCCCCAGGGCAAAGCTTTTTCAGCCACCGTTTTTTTTT